>BMAO01015585.1:0-65122 GCA_019973975.1 Trichonephila clavata
TCTAAAATAATGATCATACCACACCTAAAAAATAAAGACCTCGTTTAGATTTGAATTTTTTTTTCTAAAGGGAGGTGGATCTTTTTAGGAGCATTGGGAAAGATGCAAAACTGCTTATTCACGTTGCAGATTTTGTGCATCCTTTGCATATAAATTCTGAAAAGTTATGATTCTCATATCTCCTACCAAGATGCGATTCAGTTTCCTTCATGACTTTTTCTCTGGCACAATCTCTCTCTTTCTCTGACACGAAAGAAAAGGTACTTGCATATTATCGCAACTGTATTGGTGACATTATGTGAAATAAAGCATATGGTAGCCAATTCAGCATAAATAACACATGCAAAATTGGGGTTGCCAACTTGGCAAGTTATCTGGCATAGTTCTGATAATATGTAAGTACCAAAGAAATCAAACCCATATATTCATCATTAAAATCTGAATCGCCTATTTTCTTTCTTCAAACCAACTATTCTTTTTGATGGATTTTCTAACACATTGCTCATTCATTTCTCTTTTGTGGTTGTTTAATATTAATTCACTAGTCAAATTTTTACTCTGAACCAAAATGCATTTCATTCTTGTGAACCGAACATTGTGTTAGTTTAAATCAAACTTTTAACAATCATCTCTTGTATTTTTCTCTTACACTCTAAATCATAAAAGAAGAATGTAAATTATACTTCTTAGCCATATTTTTTAATTTTGCTACCGAGCAAACTTGGAAGATTAGAAGTCATATTTTTAGACTTTTAACAAAAACCATGCAATGGTTTTTTAAAAAAAAAAAATCATTTTTCTTTTTAAAAGTGTACCTGTTTATTTAAAACAACAAATAGCAATCAAGAACAGAGATTATGAAATTTAATCAGAATTATTCCATACTTCAAAGTAGTTGCCAAAATGAAATCCTTATCACTCCATGAAATCTGATATTTGCCATCGTATCTGAAAGGTACCCTATTATTCATTTCAGCTGCTTAAAATCAGAGTTCCATATGTGCTACATTATACGTAATATACATTTCACATAAATATCATTCTACATGTATCAAATTAGCATTCTATACTCTAGACATATCTTTCTGATATAAACCCCTCAGGGGGCTCATCTTCTTTAGGTGAGTACGGGTGTCACAATCCCGAGGTGCCCTAGTGATTTTTTCCTTTTCCCACGGGGTTTACTGTCTTTGGTAAACACAGGCTTTACGAACCCGGGGTACCCTAGTGATCCTTCTCAATTTTCGACCCTCTTTCTTGTCATTCAATTCATACTTTCTTTCTCTTCCCGTCTAGACCACAGATATTAAAACAAATGTTTGGCGCAGTATAGCCGAAATCGGCTCTTGTGCCAATAAACCCCAAAATCACTCACTCACTTTCTGATATAAAAATGTGGAGAGATTCAACTTCCTTATGCAAATTTAAGCTCATTTAATGCATTGCTTGTAATTATGATTGTTGTCTACTCAGAAGCTGTTAACTATTGTGTAACATTGATATTGGTTTATTTACTCATTAGTTTATTTATCATTATGTAATATTTAATTGGAGCATTACATATTTACTATCAAAATCATAAATTTGTTTTATCTTTCTTCGAAGAATAAAAAAATGTGTTTTCATGCCATTTACACTTACCAAATTTTATCTATATTTGTTGCCATACTTTAATTGAATTTATCTAGTGATAAACATGGTATGTCTATATTGTATACATCAAAATATTTTTACATTGTAGAGATTTAATGAAGAAACTTAAATTCAACCAGTTGAGAGGAACATATGCCCAGAAACTACGACACAGAATTGCATTGGGTTTTACAATGGGCACTTTAGTGGTGGCTTGCAGCTTAGGGTAATATATTTAGTTTTTCTGTTTTATAAATAAACAGTGTGAATACACTTACTTTTTAATAAAATATGTTTCTGGTTTTTATAGTTTTTATGCAATATGAGCATAATATAAAAATGAAATTTATTTTTGATAAAAAGTTTTTTGGAAGTATTTTATATGCAATCACTTGATCTTTTTAAAATATCTGAAATAAGTTGGTATAACTTTTTAAACTTGAAAAATTTAATATTTTTGAAAAAATTACTAAAATTAGTTAAAATAAAGAATTAAAAGAGGATATAAAAATTTTAAATTTTATTCTGAAAATAAGTTTTATAGATAAATTACATTATAAATATTTTTTAGTGTTTTACTGTGCTGATATACTTTTGCTGCATTGATGTGCATTTAAATAATTAAAAGTATCTTTCAGCTGGATCTTCTGTGCTTTGTGTACCCATGCATACACTGAAATTTTCAGTGGTCTGTTTATGATTCTCTCCTTTATATTCTTACATCTGTAACTACAATTTTAAACCTTTAATATCAAGTTCTTAAAAGATTCTAAGAATTTTCAATTTGCAACCAAATTTTGAAAAATCTTAGCCTCAGCTGCAGATTTCAAGAAATGAAATCCTGGAATAAAATATCTTAAGCCGAAAAATAAGACTAGTGCATTATGCATATTTCATTTTCAGCATTACTTGTTATGAATCACGAGGCTGTAATTAGCTTGTAAAATCGGAGGCATTTGCAACATGAGGAACAGGGCTATAATTCATACAGCTCTAGTAATATATTAACTAAATTTTTAAAAATTTACTATTAATTTGAGGAATCAGAACAATCAGCAGTTAGTAAAAACTGTAATATTGGTACTGTTATATTCTTGTCTTAAAAGTTTATAATTATAGTAAAACCAGTTTCATAAAATTAGAATGTATAATTATTTTTGAAATTTTTTCATTTTGTTAACATCTTCCTGATTCATGGTACTACAAATGAATAGTTTTATAGAAACGTATTTGTGAGTAAAAATGATATCACAATTAATATATATTTGTTGATTATTATTTCTGACTTAAGTTCTTAGCAGCAAAATAAATAATCAATATAAATAGCTCTTTCTCATAATTATTAGATATGAGTACCCCTGATCTGTGTAAACACTAAATAACGTTTGTAACAGATTCTTGCATTGTTTTGCCTTAAACCATACTTTATTTACAAAATTAATATTATTAATTTTGTTTATTTTTTATATTAATTTAGAGCATTCATAAAGACTACTTAAAATAATAAAATATTTTTTTTTAATTAGCAAGATGCTGAAAATAAACTTGATTATAGTGCAATAGACCTAGTCATAAAGCTGCAAATTAATTTAGAACCTTCAGGAAAAGAGCACATGTATTTTATAAATATGTGATAATTTATATTAGTATTGGTTGTAAATTTTACATTTTTGGTACATTACATCAGGGGTCTCCAAACTACGGCCCGCGGACAGATTTTGTCCGGCCCGCGGAGAGCTAGCATACTTGAAAACTCCTTTTAGAGAACATATTTTTTATAGCAAATTAAATTTAGTTTACTGAAGTATTCTAATTTTATGTTGAATAATTATTAATATGACATCTACATTGATATGGTCATGGGCTAACTACTCATAACATTGTTGTAGGCTTATTGTTATTGTTTTTGTGATAAGTTGGATAAAGAAACACAGAATTGTAATGAGTAAAGACATGTATAATATGCAGAAAATTTAACTTCAGTATATAATAACTAACAAATTATTGAAATGAATCCAACTAACATTTTAAATAAAAACATAACTTATAACAAGCATAATGACATATGAAATACTAATGAGATTTATGTAATTGAGATTTTCCACTGACAATAGTTTGTAGTTGTGGACTAATTTTACTTGTACCAATTATTAAAAGAGATTTAAGATGCTCATCAGTTAATTTAGATATGTAAACATTTTTTGTGTACTTCATTTTGGAGAAGGTCTTCTCACACAAATAAGTAGTACCAAAAACAGAAAACAGCCCACGAGTAAATTTATGCAAATTATCAAATTGTGTCAGTGGAAGACTCTTATAAAATTCCAACAAAGATGAGTTTTGATATTTGTTCTTAATTATATCACTGCAGTGTAGATCAATCATTTCCATTTGAAGTTCCGGGGCTAGGATTTCAATGTCAGTATCAAAAGGATTCTGAAAAATCTTAATTTGATTCACAATGGCATCAAAGTCCGAGAAACGAGTATCAAAATTTATTTTCAAAGCACTCAAAGTTTCGATTGCAAAATCGATAGGAAACTCAGTCTCAGTGGTGTGGCTGAATATTTCGCATGTTTTAAAATGTGAAAAACATTTACTTCGTAGTTGTGATTGAAACAGTATCAATTTCTTCCGGAATGATTTGATATTAGTGTATAAATCAGGAAGATGATGGTTTTCTCCTTGCAATCTCAAATTCAGTTCGTTCACATGTTTTGTCAAATCAACATAGAATGCTAACTTCCACAGCCATGTGTTGTTTTGTAATTCAGTAAGAGGGCGATGCTTTTCATTCAAGAAAATTTCGATCACTGCTCGAAGTTCAAAAAAGCGCTGAAGGACTTTCCCACAACTAAGCCAACGTACGGTAGTATGATAAGGTAAGTCATTTTCTCCCATCTCTTCAATAAATTGTCGGTGATTCAGCCCAAAAGATCTGATAAAATTAACAGTTGATATGACTGGTTTCAGAACTTCAGACATATCCAAACATTTTCCGCACAAAGACTGTTGATGAATGATACAATGTAAGACTAATGGTTTTGAACCACCATCATTTTCTACAGCCTTTGACACAAGAGCAACCACTCCTTTATCTTTCCCACTCATGTTTTTGCCTCCATCAGTTGTAATACATTTCAAGTTTTTCCATCGAAGGTTCTTTTGATTAATGGCCATTTCAACTCCTTTAAAAATATCTCTACCAGTAGTTGTGCCATGAATACTATACACATCAAGAAGTTCTTCATGCACTTCATAGCTTTTATCCACTCCTCGAATATAAATCAACACCTGAGCAGTATCTGACACGTCCAAGACCAAAGAAAACCACTCAACATGTCCATTTTTGTCAAACAGTTGAGAGGATATATTTTCAGCGATGTTTTCTACCCTTCGAGCCACAGTGTTTGCTGACATACTGACAGTTTTTAATAAATTTACCTTTTCAGGGCACATTTCTTCGGCTACTGCAATTATGCATTCTTTGATCATTTCTCCATCGGTGAATGGTTTTCCACGTTTTGCAATTTCAAGAGCCACACGAAAGCTGGCACGAGTTGCAGCCTCTTGTTCAGTTTTGAGTTTTGTAAATGTAGATTGCTGCGATTTCAATCCGCGCTTCATAGCTTCGAATTTTTCTGTCCGCAAACTTCCTGTATATTTTGAGTAATTTTGAAAATGTTATATTCCTTGAGAACGGCTATGCTTTCATTGCAAATCAAACATAGCGCCTTATTACTGGACTCAATTACGAAATACTGAATGTTCCACTAATCTTTGAATTTTCTGCATTCACTATCAATTTTTCGCTTCTTTTCCATACTACTAAATCACACACAAAAGCAACAATTCAAATCAAAATACTGTTACAAAGATGTCTTAAACTTAAACACGCACAAACACGTTTTAAGGAGATACGCACTATTTTATTTCAGAACAGTGTCATAGGAACTGACTTGTGGTTGCGCCACTAGCCTTCTTATATATTCCAATTACTGCCATCTAGAAGTGAGTGGAAGACACCAGAACTTTCTCGAACCAATGAGATTATTCTGTACGTGCTATTAGTGCCATCTGTTAGTGATAGAAGGTACTACCTATTTCCGCTTGTCCACCAGATGTTGTGTCACGTTACTCCTCATGGCTCGTACTCTACGACTAATCTAGAAATTACAGATAACGACAGGAAAATTAATAATATGCCGTGTTGCTGTTTTGCGGACTTTAGTCCGATTTGCAGCCTTTTTTAAACGTTGCATACTTTTTCGGACTTTTTTTTTCATCAATGGACTATTTCACTTTTTACCACCGGCAACAATGATAATATGGTTTTGGCCCTCGGAACTTACTGGAGTAATCAGTATGGCCCTAAGGCTGGAAAGTTTGGAGACCCCTGCATTACATTATTTTGTTCTATTATAAATAAATTTAAAAAATTGACTTTTCAGTCACTGTAATGAACACTTGATGTTTCAATCTGTATGTTTTATTACTCCTACTAAAATAAAAATTGTTCTTGCCATTTTTTTTAAATTTAAAGTAAATTTTTCATGATTAATTTGTTTTTCTTGCATTTTTATTAAAGTATTTGAGAGATTCTGTCTTTCTCCTTCTCAAATGACTTTTTTCTTTTGTGTTTCCATATTTCTCATTATTTTCTACAAAAACCAAATTGTGTTTAATTTGTTCTATTGGCTAAATTTTAAATTCCATGTATTTTTACTACTAAAATATTTTAAGCAGAATTTAAATGAAATGATAGATTGTATTTGCAGGAGTGCTCCGGTAGTGATCGAGATTGTAATGCTACAATTAATATATTTCATAATATTTAAATAAAGTTTTACACACACACACAACATAGTGACATTTTTTATTCTTTCCGAAACCAATAATTATTTCAGTGGCTCAGTGCAAAACAAATGCAGAATACTCTAATATTGAGAATTAAACTTTAAAGCTTCAAGGAAAAAAAATTCCATACCAATAATACCTTAAGCACTTTATTCTGTATTTTCATGTTTACACTTATAAACATTAGTTGTTTCATATAAAAGTAATTTCTACTCTTTTTACTAATCCTTTAACATGTCACAAAATATCAAATTGTATCTTCTCTATTGAGAATTTAAGTCCATTTTTGTAAATTTTTGACTCCCAAATCCATGTAAATAAATAAGCAGTGTAGGAAGTTGGAACAGTGACCTTCCCATGGGTAACATTTTTACCAGTCAATTGAACTTTAAACTGTTTTAGAACTAATTCTGATATTTTCAACAATTCTCAAAAAACTATGAATGGGAAAAAAAAAAAAAATTTATACTTAACTGTCTTAAATAAGTCAGATGTTTGAATACATATGAAAATATAGGTGAATTTTTTTCTATAGATAATTATAAAGGAAAATAAAAAAGAAATATTTTTTTTAGTGGACATAATTATTTTTTTAATGTGTAGAAGTCTGATGAGCCATGATTTGCTGATCCCTGTGATAGTATTATTTTGAGTCTTAATTTTGTTTTCTATTTTATGATGTACAAATATAATCTTAAATTGGCATTTATGTAAAAGTCAATCAAATAAGATAAGACATATCTTGCTTAACAAGAAAATGTCTTAGAGATAGAATTGCATGTATTTGATTGCATAATTATGAACTGATAAAGATGAAATGGACCTGATATTTCACTACCTAGACTTGAGTATCATAATCATTTTTGTACATAAACTGCAAATTGTAGTCCTGTAAACCAAACTGATATATAAAAACCCGCTTTGAATTTTATGTACAATATGTATTTTATATATATATATATGTCTTGTTCATTAATTTTTTTTTTTTTTGCAGCTATTTGTTAATATTGATAAAACCAGAACCATTAAGTTGGGTTAAAAATTTAGAAAATCCTATGCTCTACCTTCGCAAGAGAGGCTATGTACCTTTAACTGAAATGAAATCTGATGAGATAGTAAGAGAGGATTTGTAAATATGTTTGTTTTATAATTGTAATAGAAATGTAGAAATCAGTTATCAATAAATTCCTTATTTAATAAAAAACAGTTTAACTTTTTAAAAATTTTTTTAACATGCTGCATTAATAAGCAGTAGCATAAAAATATTTTTTTCTCCAACAGAAATTGAATGATATGAAATCAATGCTTATACATTTTTAATTTTGCATAAATAAAAATTATATATCAATTTCTGATAATTGAAAAAAAAATATGATCCTTCTCGCATATATAAATTTTTTTTACACAGTATCATAAAAAAGTAATGTTTTTTAAAAGTTTATTAATTTTTTTCCTTTTTATTTTCTTAACACATATTATGCAAAATAGTTTATTTAAAAATAATTTTCGATATGCTTATAAAGCCATTAACTTAATATGCTAGTAGATATGTATCATTAAAACAGTTCACATTATAAGAACAATTCAAAGCTAAAAATTATGCATATATGTGTGTGTGTTTACATACAAACTAAAAATTAGTTCAGTTAGTTATGAAACCTTTAAAGAAAAGAATATCATTACTAAAAATAAAATTAGTTATTTTATAATAAAAATATTTTGATCAATGCAATATATTTCTGAAAGTTCAAATCCATAAAACAAGGGAACTTTCACAAGGAAATTTATTTATTTATAAGAAAAATTGCTTCATTCATGTGAGGGAAGGTAAAAGTTGAACAGCCTTTTTACTTTTGGCGACCATATTGATGCTTCTGGAAATTACAGGAGAAATCTATTAACAATCTATGACGAAAGTGCTTGCAGATATCCACTCAAGCAGAAAACAGGAAACTCTTGCTGAAGCTTGGTCAATATTATTACAGCTGTTAAAAACTTTAGTTGCTACGATCAAGCAATTGCTTGCGAATAATCTTTATCATTACGTATTTGTGTTTTTAGACACTGATAATTGCGTCTGAGCGCTGTAGAAGATGTGAAAACCTTCCGGGGCTTATTGTGCCAATTTTACGGCCGTATCCTGTATTTTAAAGGATTCTTCTTCAATAAACTTTCATCATTGCTGAAGAACTATTTTGTTCTTTGATGGCATAAAATCTACCAAACCTGATCTAAGTAACAATACATACTCAATATGAAAACTACACATTAATATAGTCTCTTTCGACTTCAACACTGCATGCATTCATTAAATTTGAAATAAATATAATACATTTTATTCATTAATTTGTTCTATTATATGTTTTCTTAATTTATTTGTAAATAGTTCTCCAAATTAAAAATGTTACTTTGCCAAACTATAAGAAGTTAGTAATAAGTAACCAATTGCAATATTCAACTATTTATGTTGATTATTTGGCTCTCTTACACTAGAATTAGTAACTGAATGTAGTATATTTTATTAGAATAGCTTGTATTAAAATACTTTTCTACTGGAAGTAATACAAAATATTTGTATTCCATGGTATATTAATGTTTTTCATTTTTGTTATATTTTTTGTTGATTACTTTCATGCACTCAAGTTTTATTGGCTAATTAATTCAACCAGTTCTGAAACCTTGAATGCAGATAAGTTTACATTGTGGTCCAAAACAACAGAAATATAACAAATATATCCTCATGAGAATTTTTAAAAAAAAAATATGTATAATTTAACTAAATTATTTAAAATTCTTAACAGTTTTAATGTTTAACAATGGTAGCTTTTAATACTTTTTTTTTTGTCTGGTATTAATTTTGAAAAATAAACATTGTTTATTATCGTAATTACTTTCCTATTTTATGTAAAATGTATAAGTTAATCAAAGGGAAGGAAAGCATTTCTTTATGAAAAGAAGTTATACATAGAATGTTAAAAATTTTACTAAAAAAAAATGAAAAAAAAAAAAAAATTGAAACTTTTATTTCCAAGTAATTGAGTGAGACATGAAATATACATTTTTATACAAAATGTATGCCATTTTAAATCTTTTTTTTTAGATCCAAAAACAAACAAGCAAATCATTTCATTCAAAACCTTAAAAGTGCTCCGCTGAAACAGTTATGAGATAAAAGAGCATTTCCCCAATAACTTCTAAAGTCAATGTTTCTCCTGTTTTCTTCTTATCACAACTGATAAGAATGAATCCAAATAGTTTATTTTGAAGAGATCAATGATCCTATGTTAATTCTTTTTTACAGATGAAGAGAAATGTTAACCTGAAATTACAAGAAATTTACATTACAAAAATATATATACTTTAACAAAGTATAATGAACAAAAAAAAATTAAAAAATTTCCTATTACATTAAAGCATTTTTCCCCTCTATATTAATTTAGTTAATATAAAAGTAAAAATAATTCAGTGGATTTTTCCTTTCAGATATATGTATATATCACCTAAATTAATAAATATTCTGAAAAACTTGCAAAAAGCAAAGGAGATGCAATTTGTTTAGAAAAGTGACGAATACATTCCATATATTCTAAAAACCATAAAAGAAAAAAAATTGAGAACTTAATTATACACTTCAATTATACAAAATTAACTGATTTGATTTGACACAACCTGTTGATAATTAATATATTTGTTTACAATGACATAAATTAAACTTACTGTCCTTATTAGGAAGATCTATCAGACCTGCTATACTTGAATCCAATCATATTTTCATCCAATAATGACATTATGCATAGAACTGTATTCCAAAATATTTTGTACTAGCTTCTATGTTTTTTTGGGGGAATTTTTTATATAATTCTTAGATCCAAACCCAAGCTAAACAAATCTTCAGAGATTGAAATTTTAGTGTTGCTGAGATGTTATATGTTTGGATAAGTTAAAATAAATAATTTTCCAGACTTGCAACAAGTTTATGGATTGCAGAAATTAAATAAGCTGCCAATTGATGAATTTCACCTTCATAATCATCTGTTATTAGGCCAATCAACTAATTTTAATCTACAAATAATCAGTTAACCCTTTAACGCACGGTGGTATCTCTCTGAAACCACCATTTTCTAAAAAATACCTCTAAAAGCGCAGTGGTATTTTAATGAAACCGATAATTCTAAAGATATCTTTTAACTCTCTTAAAAGGCCCTAGATGTCAGCATGTGAGGAAAAATGCATCATTTTAAAACACTCGAAAAAAGATTTTTTTTTAGCAAATAAAAATAGACAAAAATTCAAAGTAAGGTATGTACATTTTTGCTGCATATGCTCTTCATAGCATAACTAATTTTTAGTATGATAAATTATGAAAAGTGCCTTATATAAAGATATTTTCGGGTGGTTTCAGACTGATACCACTGCGCACCTAGAACATGAAAATTGTCCGTTTCTTCTCCGGCTTATAGCACACACATGCAAGAGATTTAGCCCTTTTTTTCTTTTATTGGACTCAGGCAGTGAAATAACTAATAATTTATGGGGGTTTTGCCATTGATTTGGGGGAGGAGTTTATTATTTCAGTATTACTGCATGTTTTAATAATTTAATAATAAAGAAACAATGAAAAAAAAACTTTACTGGCTATTGAAGTTGATTTCAATCGCTTATTTATAGTTATATTTTGTATTATTTAATATTTAAAAAGTAATTCTAATACTTAATATTGCATATTTTAGTAAATTTATTACAAAATATGTAAAGAATATTCTTACAAATCTGACGCAAATCATATATTGTTCATCCGAGAATTATGTCGTAGGTGCGCGGTGGTACTTCTGTGAAACCACCTCCCCCCTCTGGGGGGGGATATACACTCGAACCTGTTTTTGTGCGGTCTTTTTTTGTGCGGTAAATAAAAATTTCAATCAAATTGAACATAATTGACGAAGTTATCAATAAAAAAATCAGTAGGATTGATCGGTCATTTAGTTTTTTCAATTTTTTATATGAGTAGTCCATTTCCAAAACTCTATTCGACATTTAAGAAAATACAAAATAATTATGTCATATGCAAGCTCTCTCTCAGAGAAAGCTCTCTGTTTCAAAGAGAACCCGATCATATGACAGCAGATAAAATCTATGCAGGACTCGAACTCTGTCATAAATTAAAATGTCATTTTCTTGCAATCGATGCCAATTTTGAAAGAACTTCAAAATTCTAAAAGGAGCTTCAGTCGTGCATATTTGGCTAGCAGGACATATACAAGCGTCTAGTGAAACAACAGTCGTCACAAAAACTAATCACTGACTAATGGTACCTGAAAAAAAGTCAATAGTATCTTCAAGTGATGAAAGCGATTTTGAACCAGTTTATCACAGGAAAGTTCGCGTAAATTGTCAGACTGCGAAGGATAATGTTTATACGTTTTGAAAAGTTTTGTATGTGTAAAATAATCGCATAATATGTAAATAAAATATTTAAAAATGTTCGCAAGTGTATTTTTTAAATCAGATTCCAAAACATTTGGCAAAATTTCAGGTATGTACTAGTTATTTCGTAAGGTTTTGAGTTATTTTAAACGTGAAACTTTTTTTATGCGGTCCCTATCCACCGCATAAATATATTTTTTTAAATTGTGTTCCGAAAACTATATTTTATAGCTATTCGTGAAGTTTTGTGCAATTTTTTTTTATGCGGTCCCTATCCACCGCACAAAAACAGGTTTAAGTGTACTGTAATTTTTTTTAAAGGTATTTTCTCTGTTCTTAGGTTCTATACATTGCATTTATAATTTTATTTTGAAAAATTCAGCGAATTTATTTTTTTGCGCTTTAAAGGGTTAATCCATCAAATTCATTGATATCTTAAATTTGCATAGTCTCAAAACCTACTCGAAGTTGAGTGAGTGAATATTAACGTTGCACTGTTCGGTCACTGTAGGGCTTTGGGCGACAGACCTCGTAATTTTGAACCATGATCAAGTGACGAGGACAAAACCTGAGCTGGCACCCCCTCTCCTAACTACTACACCACACCAATGGAAGGACGTTTGAGCTCTCGACAGATTTAACATACATTGCTCCTCTACACAGTGGGTCTTCAGTGGTACTAGGCTCAAACTCATGACATACAAGCCATGAATCCATTACCTTGACCACTATTCTACTATGGCCACAACTCCAAGTTGAGTAGCATTGGTATTAATCAGTGATCCTAAAGACGTGAAAAAAGAAGTGAAGTGAAAAAAAGACACATTTGTTTCTTGGATTGGGTTACTACAAATCATGTAAAAACACATTATGTGTAACAGCAAATGCATAAGTTGCTGAGATACATTAATGCAATATTAGAACCTCTTATGACCAGTATCCATTTGTTAAACTAATGTTAAAATGAAAATTAAACGAATTTTCTTCATAAAAAGTTAATTATATTGATAAATAAGTACCAGACAAACACACACAAAGAATCTCTGTATTAATTGAATATGTAAATAAATAACAAAAAGCAAATCAAAGAATTATATTAGGGAGATGTAAATACACAGTCTATTACATATGTTATCACAAAATTCGTTGCTATTCAGCAAATAAATAAATGAGAAATTTTACCCAAAATCAAAAGCACTTCATGATTTTTATGAAAATTCAACAAGATGTAAACCACTTACATGCAACAAATTTATATAAAAAAAGCAAAATAACAAACAATTTCCAAAAATATCTATCAGGTTGAATGAAAAGTAAGGCAGGATTTAGATAGGCAATTTTTCAAGGAAAATAAATCATTGTTGCATATATTTGTCAATTAACATATTCTGCATTTATCAATTAATATATATTTTTCTGACTAAACCAACTCTCAGGAAACTTTTTGAACACATTTTGGAAAAGCAATTTTAGTTGAGCAGCAAAATAATCATTTTGAGAATTTTTGATTTATTTATTACTGCAATTTTTGCCTTCAAGAAAATGCTCTAAAAACCTAAACAAATAACATGATGGGAGTTTGTTTAGACTATGAGGTGGAGGTAGTAAAATTTTCCATCCAAATTCACTAAACTTCCATTAAGTCATTTTTGCAGCGTGAGATCAGGTGTTATCTTTTTGAAGAATCATACACCATCTACTGAGTAATGCAACTCAGTAATTACTCAGTCAATAGTAAATTACCCAATAACAACTGAGTAATTTAGCTAGTAAAGCCCATTTTAAATGCTGTAATTGTTTACAGTGAATGTTTAAAGTAATAGTTTGGTTATTGCGTGGCTGTTCAAAATATGCCCCTGTCCCCCATTTCCCAACAAATGCAAAATAAAACTTCTTTTGGATTAGTGGAATTGGGTTTTTTCTTTTGGGCCATTTTCTTTTTTGAGTAACATTTGCATAATGCTCCAATGTAAGAACAGTTGTATATACCAGCTAATTGTTTGCTCATACAAATTTCTGACTATGACAATGCTTTCAAATACTCATTATCAACCTGCACTGGCTAACCATTTTTCCCATTCAAGATTAAACTTCCTTTTTTGGAGCTTTTAAAACAATATTAAACTTGACTTTCATTCATAGATCCAGGGTATACCAATTGATAAGTTATTAACATCATATTTTAAAGGTACACAAGGGCTATCCTGGATATACCAAATAAATATTTCAAGTTGGTTTTGAAGTGTTTTACAGAAACTAAATTCAAAAAGAACGATACAGTGAACATGGAGCTTATATTCCATCACTTCCAAGGAAAACAAAAATTAAGATATGTTCAACTGAGTACACAATAAAGAAAACAGTATTAAATTAAAAATAATAATAATACTAAAATAAAAATAAAATATATTAGTGTAATTTTTTAATTTTAGAATAATTCTTAGGTTGCATTTCTTTCCAATCAAACCTATACAAAGTTAGATGACTTTGTGAGAAATAAAAGTCTTTGAAAAAAAAAACTGTATTGCTTTGTACTTAGGAAATTTTTTAAAATAGCTCAAATCTGGCATTGAGCTAATATCTATTTCTAAGGATAGATTACAAAATATTGTTTCATTTCATAATGATTATTTTCAATTCAGAGATAAGTGATATTGCTTGTTATTTTGGTACATCAGGTAAGGCATCAGTTCAGGTCAAGGCTTGGTCACCATCTCTCACATCAATTTTTCTCTTTTATTCCAATCTTTTGTTGATGAGTGGAAGACTTAACTTGTTAGAATTTCAATTTTCACCCTTGTAAAAAATAGCCTAAAGGGTATCAGATTTCTCTATAACATCCACAGAGTTCGTTTTCTGATCAACTTTTTGTACAGCACATTTTCCTGTCTAATCTCAGAATTTTGACCCCAAATTTTACTAATATTCCAAAGAATCAAATTCAAATTTCTCCCTTTCCTTTTTTGCAAACTTCCCCAGTGGGTTAGATTACAATTAAAATCCAAATTTAAAACAAAAATCATCTGATTTATTACAAAAACAAAAACACTTTATATTAATGTAACACAATGATTTAAAAAAATTGCTTGAGTTGAAAAAAATATTTGATCCATTTTATTTTTCAAAATTATATCAACACTACAAAATTTTTTCATTTCATACACTTTCTTTGAAATTTGCATTCATAGAATTTGCTGAGAAAGGGTGGAATTTTCAATGTTTTTGTAACTTTGTAAGAGACTAGTAACAGAAAACATGTTAACTCAAATCTTTAAAATACTTATGCTACCATTTATTAAATATAAAATTTAATTCATCACGTGTAATTTTTACATTACAAGCAAAATGTATCATTTTATAAAATAAGAGCACATAATCTCTTTAAATGTAAGAACTTGTAATTGTTGATTTTTATGCATTCCCTTCATGTCTAGAATATTTTAAATAAAAGTATTCATGTTACTTTAACTATTAATATTTCAACAATTATATTATACATACATAAGACCTAGGATGTTAATAAAACTATTTGGTCCACAAGCAATATCCAGAAGGATGTTTTATAAAATAAAAAAAATCTCAATATTTAAAATTTTTATAGAAAAAATTATTCTTTCAAGAAATCTGTTATTTTGAATGAGGCATAAAAATATGTTATAGATGCAAAGAGCTAGTTTCAAAATTAGTTTGTGATTATATCGAAAACCTTAAACAGTAAAAAATTTGACATCCATGAGCAATTATTTGTGATTGGAATTTTTTGAGGACTTGCATAAAAATATCAATAACAATGATTTACTGAAATAAATCATTTGGGTAAATAACAATTAAAATATTTAACATGCTTATGAAACCAATTAATACAAAGTATCATCAGACATATCAAAATGTCATCAACAAAAATTATTGCTAATTTTATTAGAATAAATTTTCACTGCTTTGACAGTTGTACACACTTTTGCAGTTGGATCTTTAATGGAATTAGGGCTTGAGCCTATGAATCAATTTCAACAATGCCACTTACAAACTCACAACCATGACCATTTAGGGTAAATATTTAGATTTGTATTATCATGGCAAATATACATAATAGAAGAGGACTATTACTAGTTAAAATTCAAGAGCGAAAGTCATTTTTCCAACATTTAATCCTACCAACCTCATGGGGGGGGGGAGTTTCCATTTTATAAAACATACCTTAATGTCTGATCATTTGACTGCATTTTGATATCCATCTTTAACATCATCACCAGAATCAACATACATGCTTGGAAGAAAAAACTGATCTTTCATTTCAGCTACATAGCTGAAAAAATAATTTTATAACCAATATCAATATAAATAATGCTTGTAATTTGATAATCTTCTTAAGTTAAATCATATAACAAGCACAAGTTACACTTTTAAATATCTAAATTGTGTTCAGAAAAAAAAAATTTTATATTAAATTAATTAATACAGTTAATCGTTAACTAAATGCATTATATTTTCATTTTTTTTCCCCATAATTTTTTAAACAATGCAGTTTTTTTAAAAAGTCTATTATTTCAGTATGAAATTTAACGAGCTGATTTAGATTAAAGAAGTTATATCAAATTCTAAGAGGTTTAGTGCTACATCGATTACTCAAATAGAAGTTTCTTCAACATGCATCAATATATCTTGAAATTTATATAACATACGAAAGTTTAAAATTTCTTCCTTCCCTGTACATCTTCAAAATGTAAAAACTTTCATTTGTATTCTAAAAGACAAGAAAATAAAAAATTCAGTAAAGAAATTATTGGAGAAAAGGCAGGAGAGAGGATTCAGTACTTATTATTTTTGCTACTTTTCATTTTAATATAAACGTTCCCATCAATGCATAATACAATTTCTACTTTTGATGTATTTTAATATACGAATACAAAATTTATCTCCATTTTTTTTTCTAAGGGAAAAAAGGCTTCTATATTCTTTTTACTTTCCACCACTTTTGAATTTAATTTTATAAAATATTTCCCCTATTTCCTTCTGAATTAAAATTTTCAAACATAGTTTCACCTTCAAACGTTGTGATCTTCTAAATATAGTAAGCTTGTATGTATTCACATTCAATATAACTTCATTAATTACCAAAAAAAAAAAAAAAAACACGAAAAGAAAGAAAGAAAGGAACTGAACTTTATAAGTTATTTCTATCTAAATAATCACAACATAAAATACCTCAAACAAGACGACTTTTATTGAATTTCAAATTAAATTAATTGTAGACCATAACAAATGCTATCTTGAAAGAACAATGAAAGCTACATATAATTACATGCAATTTAATAATGTCCATTTCAGTAATTTCAATTAAATATACTTTAAAATACATATCTTGTAAACAATGTTTTCATAAAAACATATATGCATTTTTAGAACCTGTTCACTCAAGAAGACCAACTCAATAACCCTTGTTGAGAGAGTTTGGTCTCTCTTAGGCAAGCCAGACTCTGTTTACAGGCTCACTAAACAAATTTTGGAGGTCAAAATGTACTTCAAAAGGAAATATTAATGCATTAATTGTGCTAGAACACAAAAGAAAAAGTTTCTATCGAAAAACTTGACATGTTCTTACAGAATATAAGTTTCCAATTTCTATCCTGGGGGGGGATTATATGAAATCTTTTTCGTAGAAACTATCGTAATAGATTTAATAAGTGTAATTATGATAACATCAACAATCAAAACCATGTTTCATTAACAGCTAAAATCATTTAGAATAAGTCAAACAAGTAAATAAAAAGGTTCCGAAAATAGTATTCATATTAAGAAAAGAAAGGGAAAAAAATGGATAAAAAGATGGTTTGTTCCTCTCTGCTAAGAAAAATAAATTTAGTATTTTTAAAAATTTAGAAAGAAAATTAAAATTTGGAATTGATTTAGTTATTTTTAGAAATTGCACATACAAGTAAGTACATACATATACAATAACATTAACTGATCTTCAATGACTTACATTAAAAAGCTTTCAAGGATGCAGATCAAAGTCTGAGACTTCTGACTGGACATACTCATCTTGGATAAGAGATCTGGAAGCTTCACTGAAATGTAATTAAAAGCAATGTTAATCATTTTTAAATTAAAAACAAAAAAACCATGATAGCACAAAATTTAGACAAGTGGTCATTTCAATTGTTCTTATATGAATTTAAAGTCATGACTTAGCTTTCGTATTCACTTGACATGAATCCAATTGAACGTTTGTGGTTCCACTTGCCAGAAATTCATACTGTCCAGCTACTGCCTCAAAATCACAGGGAATTACAGGACCAGTTGGTGAGTACCTGGTATCAGATACCTAAAGACTATCTATCAGCATGTTGTTGTGTTTATGTCTCAACGGATGTTTGTGACTTTGAGGGTAAAAGTAGTTTACTTCAAATTAAATGGGTAGTCATAACGTAATGGTTCTTCAGTGTATAGATATACTCATATATTATTATAACTTTATTGGTAGAAGTCAACAAAGTTGAGAAAAGTGCCAAATCTGACAACCTAATGACATTGTTTCATGATTAACATACGAATGATTCCAGGTTGCACTTTGAAAACAAACATAGCCATACATTTTGAATTGAATTTTTTCGCTTCCCCTTAACTTTCAGAACATTCGATTAAGATGCAAATAAATTGTGAAGTATGCAAACAACAGATAAAATTGCTTCTTTATATCAGAGGCACAAATGTTCAAAATCAAATAAGATCTAGTTATCTTTCAGGAAACAAGAAATTTGGAAATGTAATAAAAATTTTAATACATCAGAAATTAAAAATGGCAGTTGGTTTGAAAAACAGTTGCATGTCTTTTACTAATGCATCACAATTTATATTCAGTAATTAAGCTATTTTTAAGTACATTTCACTAACATTTCTAATTGGAAAAAAAACCCACAGAACCAAACCTAAAAGTAACAATTTTTATAAAGTAAGTACAATTTAAAATAAAGCCATACAAATAATTAGGTGCACAGTAAACAACATAATATAATTACATTTTAAAAAATTTCTAATGGTTTGCAGATTGATGTTTTACTATTGCAGACCTAGTACATTCCTTGGAAGCTGGTATCTATTTTTAGTGCAGCACCTATAGACATATACCAATTGCTGCAGGTAATTTTGATGCCCAGTATCTTCCCCAGAAGGAGGCACCTGATCTCTGATGATGCGAACCTGTACTAGGATTTAATTTTACCAAGAGCACCCAAGTCAAACAGACACTCTAGGGATCTTTTACATGTCATATAATCATACGACATGGCCGCTGTCGATTTTCTGCATCATGAAAATCCCCCAACATGGGCCTAGGTTGAACCCGCAACCTTAAGTGCAGAAGGCCAGCAACAAACCAACACCACCACCATGCCAGCCAATATAATTACATATTACACGTAATATAACGAATTAATATCACATCAGAAATGAACTCGCAAATTTGGCAGAAACGCTAGCTAGAAGTTTGCAACCATGATCACAGCTACTGTAGCTTTTTCCACTCATAGAAAAGGGGAAATTGTGGTCATATAATCTTTGAGTTTATAAAATGAATTAATTTTCTTTAGAAAATGGAAATATTCAGAACAGAACACATTCTTCACTTCACTTCCAAATAAGAATGGACTTTTACTTAATCTTTTTAACATGGGGGAAAAATCACTTAAGAAAAAAGTTTGTTTTACAAAATATTACATATTATATATATATACACACACATATAATTCAAATAATAAAGAAGAAATAAGTAATGTAATGCAATATTGATTTAATCAGTAGGGGTTTCATAGATACTTTAAAAAAATAATGCATGTGGCTAAAATATATATAAAAACATAATGTGGAAAGCAATAATAATACTAATAAAGTTATTTATTGACACAATAATATTTTGATTTTAATAAAATAAAAAATTGCATATAGGAACACAATGCAAAGCTAACTACAAAGGAGAAACAATACAGTAGTAAAGTTTAAATACACTTGCCTCATATCAAAAGCAGAAAATATCACTCCAATTTTAATTATTAGATTAAGTATAATTTGAGGAAACACTTTTTTAAAATTAAAATATAAAAATGTTAACTACTAAATTGCCATTTTTGGAACTGGATGAAGTTTTTTTTTTTTAAATTTCTAAAGCTACAAACTTTTTGTACACTACAATAAATTCTATGTGTACACTTATTTAGTAGCCCCTCCGCCCAAAAAACTTCGATTCTTGTCAACCAAATAATTTTAAATTAATATTGTGTTGGCCTTTACTAAGTTATTTTAAACAATTCAAAGCAACTGTTTCCTAATAAAATATAACATTTTCAATATAACTGTTAAAAAAATATAAAAGATTGCCAATTTATATCTTTAGCTTCAAGTTATTACTTTTAGTTGTTTTAATTAATGTTTTATACTTCAGGTCTTCCCTTTTTTACAGTAGATTAAATTATTTTTTATAAATTATTATTTGGCAAAACATTAATTAAAAAAATAACATAATACAATAACTCTCCAAAGTAAGGTTTACTCATTTCTATTTCTTACCAAACAACCTAAGGAGATGTTGTGCACCATAGATGAGTGATGGGGCAGCTGGGATCTGCTCATAAAAGTGTTGTGGTAAAATATGCCAAGTCAGGACATCTTGCAGCATACTTGCATTGCTTATGAGATGATATTGCTGGCCTAATTTTGAAGTGGAGAATGTGGAGTGACTGGAAGAATCTGTGCTTGGACAATGAGAAACATTTAAACTCTTTTCAGCAGTAGAGTTCTTTTCCGATGCAATGGGAGGCGGAGGATGAATTGACACATCAATGTTAGTGGGGGGAGGAGGAGGAGAGGAAGATAGAGTCTGCTGCAATGATTTACGAGTCACCCGTGTTTCCACAGATGGCCCTGGTTCAGGGAAAGGTTTCACATCAGGAGTTGATGATTGATTTGTAGTAGCTGAAGAAACTTCTACTACAGGTGACTGTTTTGGTTTATCACTGGATCGAAGAATTCGAGTGCTGGCCAATCTGGGTCTACCTCCTAAGTAAGAAATGAAGACAAATAGGATGAAATCAAAGCTAAGTTTATAAAAATTGATGTAGAATAAAAATAGAATTAAACATAACAAATTATTAAAATTTTGTTTTTACACCTGCAGTTTATTTTTTATTTATAACTTTAAGAAAATGGGTTACTGGCAATGGACATAGAAATCTTGCACCTACTCAAATGATGGAATTGACATATATATATATACATTGAACTTGATAAATCTTACTTTCCATAACAACCTTAAAAGTTGAATAAAATTTTACACACAATAACTTTCAATATTCCACATAAAGTTCTAGTTGAAAGTTAATGAATCTGATACTATAATTTAGAATAAATTAAAAACGGGGGGGGGGGGGGAGTTAATAGTCAAAAATCAAAAGATATCTTACTTGTGGGTTTTTTGAAACCCTTTTCCACTGGTGGTTTTGTTTCTGGACTGCTAGGAGCTTCGGTTTTTATCATCGGATAAGTTTTGACAATTTTTGAATGTCTGCCCTTTTGGACACGTACTGGGGAAGAAAGCACTTCCATCTTAGGCGTAACCAACTCATTGCTGATTCCTACTTCTATTTTCAAAGTAGTCTCTGGAATTTCTCTGTGAAAATATAAAGTAGATTTTTTAAAAAGAATTTTCAAGAATAAAATGTAATGTTTAAATTTTAATCTTGAAAATAAATATTATATAATCTTGAAATTAGTATATTATAAACTTCCCAATAATTCATAATATACTAATTATTGTTGTTTTTTAGTTCCCAAGTGCTATAATATTGATATAAGTAATTAAAATAATTTGTCACAACCAGTGATGCATACCCCCAATATCCTTTACTTTTTTTTCATTGATAACAATCCTGAATAAAAATTCTTTTACTTTCTGGTAATTTAATTATTTGTTATTAATAACTTACTTTATTAATTAATGCTAAATACTTATTTGATAGTTTATTTATTTATCTATTATTCTTTTATTCCGTACAATCGATAAAATCAAAAGAATGTTTGGTGGCATATTGGTAAATGATGTGAGAATGATGGACTTTTGACCTTAGACATCCCCCTTGAAAAATTCCTGTTGTGCACCACTGGTTACAATATACACTCTTCAAAAGTGAAATTGCAACACCAAGAAATAATGCACATGGCATCATGCAAATTTTAGGAATGAGAGTGATGAGATGGATATGCAAATGATTAAATTTGCTTACACATCTGATCATGTGGTACTCATATTCTAACTATGAAGGACAGCAATTTTCCCTTCTCATAAACAGAGTCTGAAGTTTTATGTAGTATTTGGGACTTTTGAAGAAGCTTAAAAAATGCCTCTAAAATGTTGGTGAACTCAATACCATCAATTAACCACTGGGAATGTAACCGTATTATCGAACTCTATGAACTGGGTTTGTTGCTGTGCAACTCATGTCGCATGTAACATGAGTACCATCCAACATTGTGTATCACGATGGATTAAGGAAGGTTTACATGCATGCTGAAGAGAAAGTGATGCACACATGTACACAATGTTAGAAATGAATTTAACTTAGTAAGAAACAAATCTAACAAACTTTTTCTTTAAAGATCAAATATTGAATTTAATAACAACTAATTAAAATTTAATCTTTTACTCTCAGGCTTGCTACCTGGAGAAAATAAGAGTCGGCTCATTTACAAAAAACCAGAGGCGGATTAAGGTAGTTGGAGGCTCCTTGGCGGTAAAAGGTTTGAGGCCCATGGGCTCAAGGGTCAAAAAACTAAAAGTGAAAAGAGTCGCTTATTTTAAATTCTCAAAATAAAATATATTGTTAATAATAAAACGGCTAAGAAGAAATCTTAACTGTATATAAAAAAGTTTTAAAACTTACTGACAGCTTACAGTTTTGCTATACAACTTGATTTCTCTTTGGCAAATTCATCAATTATTTTTGCCATATCTGTTTTGTCTAAAACATTTTGTTCTGTATATAATATGACCATGTTGTTCAATTTGTCTTTTTTCCCAGAGAACTTCTTAAATTATTTTTAACATATCCTAAAACTGAAAATTTTTTTTACCTGATGCATTCGATAACAGTATTGTTAAAAATATTTTCAAAGGTATTTCTACATTAAGATTTCTCTTGGAACTCGATAAATTTCTAGTGGGGGTATTCATTACATCTTTCTTTTCTTTTCTTGCCCCAATTCATATCGCCAAAATTAAAAGATTCAATATCGTCTTTGTAAGCTTCCTTTAATTTTTGTGTAGCTTTCTTTTTAATATTTCAGGTTATAATCTCTCGTCAAAAATATAATGAAGTATTCTATAACATTTTGATAAATCTCAGCTCTTCAGGATAGCTCTACTCTTGTCCAATTGCAGACATAAAATGAATTCACAAGGAAATTTTCCCTTCTTTCAAAAATTCGTAATCAACTTCTTTACTTTCAACAAAAATACTTTTCCCCTTTTACTGCTTGCGAGCTTGTCCAGCTTCCTCTTCAAAGGTGAGCCCTGCTAAATCAGTTGCTTTCGTCTATTTTTCCAAATTCATTTCTGAAACTTTGAATATAATTTTCCAGAGATTTTAGTCCCCCCCTCCCTGCAAAGTCAGGTTCGGAACCTCAAACCATACTTTATGTCAATCAGGCTATGGGGCCCTAGAATCCTGGCTCAGCCCCACGATGCGAGAGTTGAAGAGTGTACATTATGCCACTGCAGTGATGGCTGTATATTGATTAGAAGAAGGCTATGTCAGCACCTGCAAACAATCTTTCTGTCACCTAGATACACTGGGTCTGCACCTACAATTATGGTCTGGCATGAGTCATTTTCTTTGATTGATGGAGCACTCTCGAGGTTAATTTACACACCCTGACTGCAAACTAGTCTGTCAGTCTGGCAATTCAAACTGTTGCAATGCCATTTATAAACATTATTCAAGGGGTGTTTTCCCAGCAAGATAACGTTCCCCCTCATCCCTGTTGTAATTCAACAGTCTATATATGGTGTCAACCTGTTACATTGGTCTGCTAGATCCTTAGTTCTTTCTCCAATCCAGCCCGAATGGGACATCATTGGACAGCAATGTCAGCTTCATCCCCCAACCAGAATTAAACAACCTTATATTTTCAAACCAAGAGTAACAGGCATGCAATTCCATCCCACAAACTGTTCTCTGGTACCAGTAGGACACATGATATGCACATTTGCATTTAAAATTGTGGCGGTTACACTGGTTTTTAATGTATCATCATTTCACATTTGAAATGGCTCTACTCGCATTTACATTAACCTGTAATTTTGAAACTATAATCAATTAAATATGTTACCTATATATTTGTATAGGTAGCCGATTTTTATTGCCGAAGTTTTGTTAGTCGACAAAATTTTTCCTTTGGTGTTGGGATTGCTTTCCATCACAGTGTAAAATGTACCTGACAGTAATTAAGCACTGCTATGAACTGAAAGAAGCTTGCATGATTTGAATAGTATTCATTTTTTCGAAATAAAATTTGGACAAAAAAAAATGCTTGTGAAAAATTTGTAGAGATTGCAACATTACAGATATATGGGGAAAAGATAGGTAGGGCTGCTACATGACTCAAATACGAGGAAATCATTGGGGTTGCAATTTCGGTTCAAGAATTTTTTGTTGCACATTGAATTTAAAAATGGAATCCCTCAAGCTCGGGCCACAACCCACTTAATCCACCTCTGCAAAAATCAATGAATTATGTTTTTGCTCATTTACATAAATGTTTATTTTTGCCACCAGGTGGCTAATTTGGGGACTAATGCAGCAAAAGAATGCCAGTGTTTAGTTTTTATGGGGTAGTTTCCCTTTTTAAATTTATTTAATTGAAAAATAAATTATTCATCCTTTAATTGGATTAGAAGTACATCCAATTACAAATACAAGTAGATTTAAGATAGGTCAGACCCAGGGCCAGACCGTGACCTTAGGTGGTCCTGGACTAACAATATCTGGAAACCCCCTAAATAATTTAAATTTTTGTTATTTTCCTAAAAAAAGTTTTTGTGCAGGAAAATTTAACATATATGAAACTTAAGGTTTTTTTTTTTTATTTCAAGCTATTTAATTACGTTATAAGCACTAACATAATTTACAAAAAAAACCTTTTCTACACTTTTTTGCTGCAAATTCTTTTATTTGCACTTCACATTTTAAGTCTTTGGTGAGATCAGTATTAATAGAAAGAAGTGATAAATAATTAAGCATAGTATTTGTCATTGCTGTGTCCTATATTTTTTTCTGTATAGGATGTAATGGGTCTATTCGTATTATACTTACTAACAATACTTTTGGGGGAAAATGGTCTTTAAAATTTATTGTATTGAAAGCCTTCCTCCTCCGAAGAAGAAGACGTAAAACATGCAAATTATGTAATGTATTTAAAGATTAAACTCTCGAGTTAAGAAAAAGAGGGGTTAGACTGCTATAGATAGCAATGATTGATTAGCATGAAACTAGGCAAGAGAACATTATTTAATTGATTAATGTTAAAATTGATGATTTGGCCAATTAAGCATTAAATTTGGATTAGACCAAATTGAGTTAGAAGGCGTATTGCCTAAACTTTTTTTTTTAACCTACGCCAGACCTAGGCATGACCGCCATCAGTCTATGTCAGGCAGCCCAATACAGTTCTGAGACACACACGTAAAAAGAGAATTTGTTAGCAGCATCAATAAGTCCAGGTGGTCTCTACACATATCTCCATTAGAACAAAGTGGGCACATTGGAGAGTCAGCAAAACCAAATCTGAAAAGGTGCTTTCTGAGGTAGTCATGTCCAGTCTGGACTCCGAAGTTTGCGACACCCACAGGTCTTGACAGGTCGCAAGGAATGGGACTCTCCATTAAGGAACCCCAACTCTTTCCATTCGCAGAGTTCTTGACAATCTCTTGAATCTAGAAGCAATGATCTCTTAATGCTATGGTAGCCAAGAGGAGAGTCAGGCTGAGATAGAGCAGAGCCAGCTACAGCTAAGGCATCTGCAAGTTCGTTACCCTTCACTCCACAATGACTTGGTACCCACTGAAGGGTTACATTGCGACCATTATTTATTAGAGAATTTATCATGCGTTGGCAATCAAGAACAAGCCCATTTCTCGAAGGTAGAACTGAAGAGACTGCTAAAATAGCAGCCTGTGAGTCTATAAAAATTGCAATGTTTCGATCGTCTCTTTTACCAACCTCAGTCAGTGCCATATGGACCGCAGCCACTTCACCATCATAGTTAGTACAATTTGCACCAACTGCCCTGCTAAGGCTGAAGTACCTGGAGTAAACCCCCGCAAAAGCATTATGATTAGCTCCAGCAGCAGAACCATCCATATACACATGTAGCCAGTGTGTCTCGGGGAATCTTTCGCCAATAGTAGCCAAAGCAGCCATTCTCAACTCAGTATTGATGCAGGATCTTTAATTGACTGGCAGCACCAAATCCAAATTATAACAGGCTGGGCTCAAATGTCTAATAAATTATCCAGTCTCGAGCAGGGACTGTCTGTTAGAAGAAGGGATGCCAAAATCAGTAGACAGTTCTTTAGTCACATGCAAGAAGGTAGGATGGGATTTTAATCTACGTTCCTAACGTAAGTGATCCAATTTATTAATTCTCCTAGTATCTCGCTTATCCCCCCGAGAGAGATTGCTTCACATATTTAGTAGTAAGTGCATTTTTTAGTTTGAATTATTGAATTTGTGTCTTCGTGTTTGTTGTCGTGTCCTTCCCCCAGGGAAGGAATGAAAGTTGCCATTGCCTGTAAGACAGGTTGGGCTTCTTAACGATAGATGGCAACACCACCTATCTCCACCTCCTCAATTTTGGCATGGAACTGAAGGGGAGGGAAATATTCTCCAGCCCCCTGCACTCGTGGTTTCTGCTGCGACCGCCCACAAGACTTTCGGACTCACTGATTTAACGAGCATGTACTCTGTCTATACTCGGTGGTATTTAGTGGCATCGGGCATCGAACCCAAGCCCTCCGGTCTGGAGTCCGATGCCCTAACCACTAGGCTACCCATGGCTCTGTGTCTTCGTTGAGAATTGTTAATAAACAAAGTTTGTTTTGACTATTGCTAATCTTCCTTCCGATCCTCTCACACTAAGGGATAACACGGGTCATCCCTTACATTAGCACCCACAGTACCCCAACCCCCGAGAGAGGAGTTGGATCGAGTTTTAGGATCTTACCTGAACTATTTTTTTCGGAGAGGAAAACATTAACAAGTTTCTAGATAGTATAACTAATAATATTTCGTATTACAAGGTACCCACAAATTTGGCTTGGGCCTACCTGAAGGAAGGGGTTTGGCCTTCCAATAAGGGAAGGGTCCTCTTATTGGAAAGGCAAAACATTAGTTTGAGGTGATAGGGTATACATAATACTAACGAAAAAATCTCAGCCATAGTTAATGCTCCTGTACCTAAGAATGTTCACAAAGTAAAAAGTTTCTAAGGTTAGATAATTTTTATGGGAAATTTTGTCAAAATTTAGTGACTATTGCTAATCATCCTAATAATATAACAAAGAAAAATGTTAGATTTTTATGGTTGAAGGATTTTCAGGTTGCCTTTGAGCAAATAAAAAAGGAAATTTGTTTACCCAGTGTCTTAGTGCATTATGATTCTAATCTACCTTTAATTTTAGCTAGCAATGCATCTCCAGTTGGTATTGGTTGTGTTCTGTCACAGATATCTCCAGATGGCTCTGAATGTTCGATCACATTCACATCAAGAACTTTATCAGGATCAGAGCAAAAATACTCCCAAATTGATAAAGAAGCTCTTTCAATAGTTTGGGCAGTAAAAAAGTTTTATTTATACTTGAAAGATAGACGATTCACACTGATAGCAGATCATAAACCTTTGGTAGCTATTTTTGGATCAAAAGGAGGTTTACCAGTGTTGGCAGCTAACAAGCTTTTACATTATGCATTTACTTTAGTCATTTCAGTTTGATATAGTGTTCCGTAAAATGACTGTACATGGAAATGCAGACTTTCATTCCTGATTACCAAAAACATCAGAGGAGCTTGAGCTTAAAAATGACATCACAATATTCCAAATGTCACAGATTGAAACATTACCTGTTATTTCTAAGGAGTTACGACAGAAGACTGGTACAGATATAGAGCTGGGGAAGGGAAGCCCAGTATATCAATAAGGATGGTTGTATTATGTATGGACAAAGGGTCTGTATTCCAAAGAAATTTCAGAAGAATGTTCTGGAAGAATTACATGCTGGATACTTAGGAATAGTAAAAGTGAAGGCCATAGCTAGATCATTTGTCTACTGGAAAAATATAGGTAGATATTGAAGAAGCCACAAAAAACTGTGTCGATTGTGACAGATATATAAGGCTGATCCCATAAAAGGTAAAGATCATTATTGGGAACATTCCAGTATGCCCTGGGAATGTATTCAAGCAGATTTTGCTGGATCAATTTTTGAACACATTTTTTCTGATCGCTGACACTCATTCCAAATGGTTAGAAGTATATCCTATGAAGGTAACCACAACTAAGAAAACCATTGAATGTCTTCAAGATAATTTTGCAAGTTTCGGATTACCTAGGGTACTTGTCAGTGATAATGGATCTCAGTTTAGATCCTACGAATTTCGGAGATTTATGCAAAGAAATGGAGTTAAGAACAAAACTAGAGCAACTTTCAAACTTTCTAGTAATGGACAGGCAGAATGATATGTTGCTACTTTAAAGCAGTCATTTAGAGTTATGCAGAAATATGAAGGTAATATACCATAGAAACTGAGTACATTTTTAGTGCAATACCAAAAAGCTCCTAATGTAACCACAACATATAGTCCAACCATGTTATTCCTAAAAAGAGACATTAGAACCAGGATAGATTGACTTTTACCTGGTGTGAAAACAAAGATTCAGGATAAATTACGAAAAGATAAACTTTGAATTTCGAGGTAGGAAATTTGATGTTGGAGATTGAGTGTCTGTGAGAGTTTACAGAGCAGCTAATACTAGATGGAAATTTGGTACCATTGTAAACCAGGATGACGTACTCCACTACATCATTGATGTTCAAGGAACATTGGTGAGACGCCATGCGGATCAGATTCGTCCAGTGGGTGATCAAGTGTAAGAGAATATCATTCCAACTATTCACTTGAGATTTTCATCAGCAGAGGGTCAAGAAAACAACCCAAATATTCAGCATGCAGAAACAGCAGGAAATCCTTCTAAAGATCTGAACAAGGAATTGGGTTCATCTTCTGTACTAGAAGGGCCATCAACTGATGTTGCCGTTCCAGATGTGTCATCGTCTTCAGCTAAACTGACTGACTCTGAGACGAGTCGCCCCAGAAAGGCCATTTCCTAGGCACTTCGGGAGAATCAGGTGACCTCCCAAGAGACTTGATCTTTAAGGAGGGAGGAGATGTGGTGAATTTAACTGCAACAAGTTAAAGACTAATAACTGTAACTGAATAGAAGCACATTCCATATATAAGCATGCCACACCAACTGTTATAGAATGTATATAATAAATTGTACTGTGCCATGAATATTGAGATGTAAATTAAACTAATTTGAAAAGTAATATGCAGCTGATTATTTTGAAACCCATAAACATAACAGAAACCCATTTTGCTCAGTGCCATGTTGGTCCTACATTGGACATCATAGTTTGATCATAGGACACCTCTAGTACACATTGACGGCCATTTGACAACAGACCGCAACAACCTACAAGTTGATGAGCATGTTGCTCTGCCTTTGTTGCAGGGTGCACCCAATACAGCAAGACAATATTAGGCCGCATGCCACATGGCGAACTCTTCAAAACTCAACTGAATTTAACATCCTTCCCTGGCTGACAACTATCCAGATCTGAACACCTGTAGAATCTCACTGAAAGTGACATGAACCGAGGACCACTAGTGCAAATTGTGGATGATCTATATACAGCAGTGGATGTGGCTTAGAAACAATTACCTCAAGCAACCATCAATTGATAGAATGTCTCACAGGATTGAGACTTGTATAGCTGCCCAAGGTGGGCACATTAGATACTGAATAAATTGGTTCATCATGATTTTATACATTTGTTTTCTTAATCATTTGCATACCCACCCCCATCGCTCCTGAAATTTACATGATGCTATGTGCATTATTTCCTGGTGTTGCAATTTCACTTTTGAGGAGAGTATATTCTGCAATCAAAAGAGCTGTAGAAGGATGGATTGTCATGCAAAACATTGAAATCCCTTGGAATTGAATGAGTGAGTGAATATTAACATTGCACTGTTCAGCTACATGAGGGCTTTTGGCGATGGACCGCATAATTTTGAACCATGGTCAAGTGATGAGGACGACACCTGAACTGGCACCCCTCCCCCTCTTTCTTAACTACTACACCAACGGGAGGACGTTTGAACTCTCTACAGATTTAACGTGCATCGCTCGCCTACATGGCGGGTCTTCAGTGGTACTGGGGCTCGAACTCATGACCCGATATCTTGACCACTTGGCTACCGCAGCTACTGGTCCTTGGAATTAGTAAAACATCAAGAACATTTAAAATTTACGCGAGTAGCCTAGTGGTTAGAACATCGGACGCCAGACTAGAAGGCCTGAGTTTGATGCCTGATGCCACCAAATGCACGCCGAGTATAAACGGAAAACGTGCTCATTAAATTAGTGGGTCCGAATGGTGTCGCCATCTATCGTGTTGTTCCGAGCAAAATCGTACCGTCACCTTCTTGGGGGCTCAAAGCTTAGGCTAACAACAGGCATAAAATTCTAGCCCTTACCCGCGATGAATTTCGTGGACCTTGATCTGATGTTACTGTCGATCAGGTGGCATAAGCAACAACAACAAAACATTAATATATTTAATTGATTTTTTTGGGAGGGGGGGAGGGGCTAAGAATGGAATAGATACTTCTTAGCAGGCAACTGAATACAGCATTAGCTTTATAAAATCATTGAATTAATTTCAAATACCCAAGATTACACATTTTAAAGTATAACATCAAAGAAGGCAATAAAACTAATGCATTCAGAAATAAAATCTTAGTTTCAAATATATTTTCATTACCTTGCAGAATTGGAGAGGGGCAAACATGACATTCCATCAGTATAGTACTGCTTTTTTTCTTGGCAATACAACAACAAATGTGGTAAAGTAAAATCGAAGTAAACACGAAGGCCATCCATTGTTTCTTTGCACAAATTCAGCCTAAAAACATATATATGCTAAATATCAACATTCTAAATTGTGAAGACAATAAGATTTTTACACCACTTTTTGAAACATTTTAGTAATTAATTCATATTAATTACATATGAAAGTAAAATTAAGTTCAAACAATTATATATATATAATATATATATACAGTGTTGGCCACAATTGTGGACACTTTTTTAAATTGTTATGTTGTACAAAATGCAAAGTCTTTTATATCATTTTAAAGAAAATTTAATACTAAATTCAATACAAAAAACAAAATGTAAATATTTGCAATGCAAAAAAAGTTATGCTGCAATAACTATCAATATACATTAGATACTGATGATAGCGGTGAGTTATCAGTGCTCAGTGGGGAAGCCTTTATTTTTTATTACAGCTTCACATCAATGTTTCATTGAGCTGAAAATACTTTTAAGCTCTTCCTTTGTTTTTACATGATGCCAGGATGCCACATACTCAATTAGTTTCCTTTTATTTCAAGGGTACCTCTTTCGAACAAGTTTTCAAACGGTGAAACAATTTTTTGATAGGATTGAGGTCAGGACTGTTTCCTGGCTAGAACAATAACTCAATGATCTTAGAACGATACCAATCTTTCGATTACTTTACTGTATGTCATGGAGCAGAATCTTACTAAAAAATAAATAAAGCATTGCTGGTAAATAGATCCCTGATTGAAGGTAGAAGATTGGGTTCTACTATGGAATCAATGTATTTTCTGACATTCAGTGTCCTGTTAATATGAAAACAATCAATACCACCTGTTGATATATGCAAGACCAAATCATAAAACTATGTGGATACTTCACAGTTGTCTGAATGCAGCCAGAATGTAGCATTTCTCCTATTCTACGTCTTATATATTTTGGCCATCACTACCGAATAACGATATCTTAGTTTCCTCCCTCCATACAACTAGTGAACACTAATCATTTGTCCAATTAATGTGTTCCTTTGACCACTGTAATTTTTTTAACGCTGCTGTAAATTGAGATAAGGCTTTTTTGTGGAATTCTGCCTCTTAGTTGAACATCTGCTAACCTTCTCCAGATAGTTTTTGAATTGACAGAAACACCAGCATCTTTCAAATCACTTCTGAGGACGTTAATGACATTCTTTTATATTGGAGCCATGGTATTTTTGTTCTTTTGTCATTAACAGATGGGGTGCACTTTTTTTGGCCTTTTCCTGCCTTATTTTTTATGAAATTTATATCTTCTGACATTAACAAAACTTTCAGTCTTCAGATGTAGTCACTGAACCATCTACTTAACTAGCAATTTCAACTAAGAAAAGACCACTTACTCGTAAAACATCTCTTTCTAGGTGCCCAATCTACTCTTTTATTTTATGTCATTGCTTCTTGACTAAATATCATTGTTGTCCTGGCTAGGAAACAGTCCTGATCTCAAACTGAAAACTTGTGGCATTGTTTGAAAACTCTAGCCCAAATGAGGTACCCATGAAATAAAAAGGAGCTTATTGGGGATATAATTGCTTCCTGGCATCGTGTAAGGAAGAGCAAAAAACTATTTTCAGCTCAATGAAACATCAATGTGAATCTGTAATAAAAAATAAAGGCAACCCTACAATGCACTGATAACTCACTGCTATCACCAGTATCTAATGTATATCGATAGTTATTGCAGCATAACTTTTTTTGTATAGTAAATATTAAAATTTTGTTTCTTTGTATCAAATTTAGTATTAAATTGTCTTTAAAATGATATAAAAGACTTTGCATCTTGTACAACATAACATTTTCTATAAGCATACAAACTTGAATTTTAAAATTGAATTAACAATTTTGGCCACCACTGTATATATGTATTTACAAAATTTTATTTTAGGAAAGGCAAGCACAAGTAAACTTTAGGTAGAGTAAATATTTTAAAATGCTGTTTATAGAGATTATATAATGCATGCTATATCCTGGCATATAACACACACTAATAAATTCTAGCTACATTTTTTAAAGTACTGCACATTTTTTTTTAACGAAGAAGCCTGAAATGTTGTAGAAATAAGAATTCTTGAATCTAATGCATAATTTAATTAAAATTTGATTTTTATTAATGTCTAAATTCTTTTTGAAGCTGCACATGGGCTACAGGCAAACAGACCTTGTAATTTTGATTCCTTGTCAAGTGACGAGGATGATACCTGAGCTGATATCCCCTTCTCTAAACTTCTACACCCACGCGAGGACTCTGAACCTTAACAGATTTAACATCCAACTGCTCTTTCACATGGTGAGTCATCAGTGGCACCAGAACTCAAACCAATGATTTGACAACGCCAGCCACAAGTTAGTGGCCATGAGCACTCGGGGGCTGTATCCACGAATCTAATACATAAACACACTACATAATATAACATTCAAGAAATATGTCTTCTTACACAGCAATGTAGCAACTGAAACTAAAATAATGCCTGAAATGAGCCGCTTGAAAGGACTCTTCCATAGCACAGAGTTTAAGCAATTCTTACAACATATGTATTACTCACAAGCAATTCTAAACAAAGGTTCAGCAAACTTGCATTTAAATATGTATAAATTAATGTATTAGACTGATTGTTATTAATATGTAAGCTTAGTGATATTATCAATCTATGATTTTATTATATATCCAATGAACTTTGAAAATCCAATTTCCTAGGTTCATACATAGCAAGATTCATAGTAAAAAATTTTAAACCATATACATTATACAGACACTGCATTTTAAAAAAATTATAATTTGATATGCTTTTTGGAAAAGGCAATACAGTTGAACTTACTTATGCTTCACCTCTTCTGACAAGTGCTGCGTTCCAATCCTTGGAGGAGATGCACACAAAAGTTTTGCAGCTAAATGTTTCACAAAACCTTCTAGGATTGTAATTATATTAGGCTGACATGGCAATTTGATCAACTAAAAAAAAATAGTATTAATTAAATTTTAAGTAAAAAAAAGTTCCTATAAGTACAGATACAAAAATTAAGTGATACCTTTTATAAGTGATACCATAGTAATTAAAAACAATGCTGGAAGAATGTGAACATAAAGAAAAGGCTATAAATGAGGAAAACTGAATGATATCAAACAAATTTGAAAAATAAAAAGATCAAGAAAAAACTTCTAGGAATTTAATCTGTCTGAGTCCAAAGGTTGGCTGGTCTATGGTTTAAAAAATGAGGATAAACATCATTTGTTGATAATATTGATAGTAGAAAAAGAGTGGTCAGAAAAGGGGTTAGAACATAGAAATATGCTATAAAAGATGTTTTTGGTGAAAATATGTCAAATAATGAAGATGTACCAGACTCCAATCATACATTCTGTTGGCGAGAATTTTTCAGTATAGATTTAGCTCTGAGCCAACTGTTTCAACTTTTTTGTACTCATTTCGAAAGTGTAGCGATCCCATATGGTTAAGAACTGTTTTGCTTATTAAAATTTTTGGAATGACAGTTCGCTTAATTATTTTAGCCAACATTTGGTCCGCTTACAGAATTGTAGAAACTTTAGAATAATTATTACTTGTAGAATATTTAGAATAACGATAGCAGTATGTCTAAAGAAATATTAGTAGTTTTGAATAGGAAATATGGTGCTGTAAAAACTCAGCTTACAAGAATCAAGGACTTTATCAACAATCAGGATGAAAAGGATAAAACGAAATTAGAATCCAAAATGGATACTTTGAAAAGCTTACGAATTAAATTGAGTGATATTCAGAAAGAATATTATGAAGTAGTGGAAAATGATAGTGATGTGGAACTCCTTGAATTGGAAATCCTGGATTTAGAAGATGATTGCAAAGATATACAGGTAAGAATCAATAATATTATTTCAAATATTTATTTGAAGAATGATGCTGTTACATCTAGTGAAAATAGTTTTAAGAATATTAAATTATCAGACATTCAATTGACAGGATTTAACGGTTCTTACCATGAATGGTTTAATTTTAGAGAACAATTTGTTTCTTTAATTGATTTCAACAATAATGGATTCTCAAAAATTATATTAGTTAAAATCCACACTTACTGGAATAGCTAAGGATAATATTATGATTGATGATTCCTATGCTTCATTATTTGAATGCTTGAAAAAGAGATTTGAGAACAAAAAATTCATTATAAATGGTCAATTCAATGAAATATCATCGGATAAATTTACTCATGAATCAGTTAAAAATTTAAGAACTTTAATAGATTGTTGTCAAAAATACTTAAAAGGTTTTAAAATGGTAGAGTTAGAATTAAATGAATTCTCCGAAGTTTTCTTGATAAATTTAATTTTGATGCTTTTAAAATAATCAGTCAAATTTACCTTTGGACTGATTCCAGCATTGTACTGGCTTGGATCAAAAAGCCACTTCCTGACCTAAAAGCCTTCGTAAGGAACTGGGTCAACATAATTAAGGAACTCATAGAAAATGATTTTTGAAAACACATGAATTCTGAAAATAACCCTGCTGACATCCTTTTAAGATGTATTAGTCCAGATAAAATTCAACATTGTAGACTTTGGAGGTTTGGTTCACCTTTCTTACATCAGTATAAAGAACTGGAAACTTACCCCAGCCGAAGGAGATGATTTTTCCTAAAAGAATTGAAAGAAACTTCGGACATTCCTCTATGTGCCTTATTAGAGAACTTTGAACCACTGAATATAATTAGTAATTGGTCATCATTTACAAAGTTGTAAAGAGTAATTGCCTGGTGTAAGTAATTTATTGAAAATGCAAGACATTCAATGAGACAAATTATGGGACCTTTAAAGAGCAAAGAACTATCAGAATCACTGAAGTGTATTATAAAAAAATATTCAAAGAACTTCATTTTCTAATGAAATTCAATATTTAGAAAAGGGAATTCCTCTTCCAAACTCATGTAAATTGTTAAAATTGCATCCCTTTTTAGATGACAGCAGATTACTTCAAATTAGAGTATGGCTAAGAAACTACCCCATCCCAAGAAATCAAAAACATCCCTTGATAACCATAATTTCCACCAACCATAATTTTACTTATACTGTTATTAATCATTTTCATGTTCTCTATTTTCACACAGGTGCTGAAGCTACCTTAGCAAATATTAGCAATAGTTTTTGGATATCATCTGCAAGAAATGTAGTTAGAAAAATTCTTGGAACATGCATCACTTGTAGAAAGGTTAGTGCTAAAGGTTCGCAGCAATTAATGGCTGATTTGCCAGCTGCGAGAGTCACTGCTTGCAGAGTTTTCAGTCAGGTAAGTATAGATTATAGTGGACCCTTACAGTTGAAAACTTTTTCTGGAAAATGCAAGCAGATTAGGAAAGTCTATGTTTATGTTCTGATTTGTTTTACAGTTAAGGCTATCCATTTAGAAATAGTTAGCGACTTAACAACTGGGGGGGGGGGAGGAAGCCTTTCTTGCAGCTTTAAAATGGTTTGTGGCCAGAAGAGGGCGACCCATTGAGATCCATGGTAGCAATGGTCAGAACTTTGTAAGTGCAAATAATAAATTAAGAAAAATACTTAAATCATTATTCAAGGGTAAGATGGAAAAAATAATGGATTTTTTGTCAAAGGAACAAATCAAATGAAACTTCAACCCACCTTCTGCACCACATTTTGGTGGTCTGTGGGAGGAGGGGGTCAAATCTTTAAAATACCATTTAAAAAAAGTAATCGGCAATTCAATTTTAAGTCATGAAGAATTTCTAAAACTAGTAGTTCAAATTGAAGCGGTTCTTGATTCTCGACCAATTCGTCCTCTTTCTAATGATCTGAATGATGTCAAAACTTTAACTCCTGCACATTTTCTAGTTGGATCATCATTGGTTACAGTACTTACACTGCAGTATTACACTGAGATCCTCATGAACAGATTAAGCTGATGTCAGTTGGTGGTGTATGGGCACAGTAGGTTTCAAAGAAGGGGATTTAGTGTTAGAAAAAACCTTCAGAGAACTCAGATACTTTAAAATGGCATTTGGCATGAATTTTAAAATTGCACCCTGGTAAGGATAATATAGTCAGAGTAGGGACTTTAAAGGATAAACAGGGAATTTATAAAAGAGCAGTTACTAAAATTACCAGTTAACCATATGTAAATTGATTTTGTCATCAGAATTGTATTTATAAATATTATTGTATCTTTACTGAATTATAATTGTTATTGTCATCTATTCTCAATATATTATTGTAACTTTTATTGTAATATTTACATAATGTAAACTTGTTGAATGCTTTCGTCACTGCAAGGCAGGGCAGGATGTTGGGGCCAGATGGCAAGAATTCTTTTGTATAGACTTAGCTTTGAGCCAACTGTTTCAACCTTTTTGTAATCAGTTCAAAAGTGTAGTGATCTCATATGGTTGGGATCCGTTTCGCTCATTAAAATGTTTGGAAATAGTTTGCGTAATTATTTTAGTCAACACATTCCAAGACTTTCAAAGCAACAGAGCTGTTACAAATTATTTCAAGCAGTAGAGATCTTGGATTAGGGCACAGTAAATAAGATCTGTAATGTAGGAGATTAAGAAGAGAAATATTACCAGAAAAAAAAACATTCATAAAGGATTGTACACTGGTGTCCAAAAGTTAAGCATAAATCGTAAAATGGGAAAAACATGGAGTAAATATTCGTAAAGTTATTCCAAATTTCTTGTGGATATTAATTGGGTGAAGAAGAAAAATTGGGTTTATGCAAAACTTTTCAGTCGACTACATCCTGCGCGAAATACCAGCTAATGTTGGAACGTGGAGAAACCGATTCACGCAGCATAGGCAGTTCAGACAAGTTTCGTGGAACTGCTGTGCTAAGGAACGTTGTTAACCCTCAAACAAGGTGAATGATGCCAAGACGCCAATTGGACATGTTTACGAAAAGAAGAATCGTTGGAATGCTGGAATCCTCAAGATCACAAACCGAAGTGTCTCGAATTCTGAATGTAGACCAGTCTGTGATCTCAAGACTGTGGCAGATGTTTCAAAGAATGGGAGATGTTACCCGACAACCAATATCAAGTCGACTAAGAGTCACAACCCCTCGCCAAGACCGATATCTGGTAATAAGTGTGCGACGTCAGAGGGGCAGTACTGCCAGAGCACTGGGTTCGGCGCTCACAGTCGCCACAGGAATACGAATTTCGAGACAAACTGTTTACAGGAGACTTAATCATGCTGGCCTGTATGCCAGAAGACCAGCAGTTTGCATTCCCTTAACGTCTGCGCATAAACGCGCTCGTTTGAACTGGAGTTTGAAACATCAACATTTTAGTGTGGGAGAGTGGGCCAATGTGATGTTCAGTGATGAGTCTCGGTTTAGTCTGAGTAGTGATTCTCGGCGGGTAATGATGTGGAGAGAATGTGGAACACGTTTTGAACCGAGAAACATAACGGAAAGACATCATTTTCCATCAAGGGGAATAATGGTATGGGCAGGCATCATGATGGACAGCCGCACAGACCTCCATTTCTTGTCTGTGACTGCTCAAAGATACAGAGACGAAGTTCTTGAGCCTTATGTTCGCTTGTTTCGAGGTGCTGTTGGTCCTGACTTCATATTCATGGATGATAATGCGCCATGTCACCAAGCGGCGCTGATTGATGACTTCCTTGAAACGGAAAACATCCAGCGCATGTTGTGGCCTGCGAACTCCCCTGATTTAAATCCTATCGAGCATGTACGGGATATGCTCGGGAGATAAATTGCAGCCCTTTCGCACCCACCAAGCATCGTTACAGAACTGAAGAGAGCTCTCCAAGAAGCTTGGAACCGTTTGAGCCCACAAATCATTCATCCTCTCATAGCAAGTATGGTAAATCACTGTGCAGCGTGCCTGGCAGTCAGAGGTGACCACACGCCTTATTAAACTGCAGAATCAGCATTTTATTTAATGTTTTCTTTCATTTTTCCTTTAAAGTGTGAATCCTTGCAATGCTCAGTTTTCTTTCATGCTTCTACTTTGGATAATAAAATTAATTATTATCATTCTTTTGATTTGCTTCCTTATTTTATAACAGTTTTACACTCGCATATCACGTTTCCTACCATTCTGATTTACAGTTCCTTCTTTATTCACATAATTATCAATTATGCTTAACTTTTGGACACCAGTGTAGATATAACAATAAACTCAATTTTCTTTCACTATTTTAAGAGTCAAAATAAGAGTATTTTATTTTACTTTTGTGAAAACATGAAAATCCCATAGAAAATTCAAATGATTGTTGGAATTTATATTGTTGCTGAATTTACATTAATACTTCCAATCACTGTTCACTTAACCATAGTCCCTGACTACCACATGTCAACGGGGTCACACCCTGTATGCAATTTCATTTTGATTTTAGTCAGACAGGATATTTTTATTTTAATTAACTCATGTACTACTATATAATAAACTTTTAAAAATATTTGACATAACTTTGTTATTTATGAAAAATTCTGACATACTTTGTTCTTTTTGGTAATTGCTCGCCAGTCCTCTTCTAGCTGCAATTTCAAAACTTCAGGAATGTTGATTGAGACATCTTTCTCAGTATCATCCTGAAAAAGCAACATAAACAATACAAATCTTCAAAAATAATTAATCTATTTAAAAACTCATCATTATCCATATGGGTTTCAAAAAGTAAGGTAACAAGAGCTGTAATGGGTGTGCAAATGACCCATATGAAGGTAACAAAGACAATCACAGCATTTAAATGATGCTGGTCAATGGAGTTGACTAAATCACAGTTAGAAGATTACTGCATTGACGAAAACATGGCCCATGATTGAAATAAAAAGTGTGACAGTTTTAGCATTTAAAGAAAAATTCTCCATGTAAAATTCATCACCAATTGGTATAAGTGTTATATCATGAAGACAAATATGGTTTTGGTGCACAAAATTTGAAAAAAAGCAGAACAGATGTGCAAGATGAAGAAAGAGTATTTTCGGTGGGAGGTATTGGACCACCCTCCTTGAATTCCCGACCTTGCACAGAGGGATTTCTATCTCTTGGAATCATTAAAGAAGCATTTGAGAGATTAGCATTTTAGAATCAATGCTGGGATTCAAGCAAGCCATCTTGATGTGGTTGCACAATCTTGACACTGATTTCTATAATGCTGGTTTGTAATGATGGAACAAGTGCCTTGATAAGTATGGCAACTATGTGGAGTACCTGTGCCTTACTAAATTGTATATATTTTTCTATTTCCAGAATAAACATTTACTCTCAATGGGTTTGTTACCTTACTTTCTGAAACCCATACATAAAAAGTAAATAAGTTAAAAGCCTTCTTTTACAGTAGAATAATTTAAAAATAACACATGTAAATATAATTACTATAGCAATTATTTTGGCAGACAAAACCTTAGTTCATAGTAACTAATTGTCACTCATTACTTATAAACTTGACCTTTTTTGTATATACTTTCTAATTTAAAAAATAAAATAAATTAAGCAAACCAAAGTCACTTTTAACAGGTTATTCTTTATAACTATAACATAAAATGCAACACATTTTCCACATACAAACAGAACACATTTTCTTCAAAGAAATATTTATGAATCTACTAATTAAATAAAAGTAAATATAAAATGGAACAACATTCCCTTTTAAGAACATTTGAATTTGAAACAGAAATAATTAATAGTTTTTAGTTTAATAGAAATGTAAAAGTGTAAAAACTGTTTTATTTCCCAGATCTTATTTTTTTAAAAAAAATTATTGAATAATTGCATTTAAAGTGTCCAAAGCGCATTTAATAATATATTGATAGTGATCATTTTTTCACTAATGTTGGAAAATATTCAGCATACTTCAGATGACTCTGTGTCTGAACCAGAATGTGAAGAATCTTTATTTTCAGAGTTCTTGTTGCCATTGTCATTACAGAGCTTCTTGTTTAGTGTTTCTTTTATTAGCGGTGGTAGTTTGCTTTTCCGTTTTCCTTTCCTATAAAAATGAAATGAAAAATTGCAGTTAAGAATGAAGTTGTTTGGTAATTAGTAACAAAAGGAAATTCCTTTTTTCTCTCAAAGTAGTTTTCTATTCAGATTTTTGAAAAGTATATCAGGTAATACAAATAAGCATTGATAATAATACTAATAATGAAGCAAGGAAATCTTCAGATGAAAACAGTCATAATATATTACTTGTTCTGCATAACTTCAAAACATTGGAATAAATTATCCCAAAAGGCAAAGCATTGAATTATAAATTGCATGAAATCAGTAAAAAAAAAAAACCTCAAATGAATATGAAAAAACTATTAAGTATTTACAATAAGCTGATGTGTGGTATATTTTTCCCACATGACTTACTTTAAAAAAAAATGTTGAAGTTATTCCAAAAATTAAAATACCAATATACAATTCAAAACAATAGAACATTTATATAATTTCATGATTATTCAGCACTGGAGTTAAATTTGATTAAACAACATGCCTCTGTAGAGCCAGAACACATATAAAAGCTTGTTTGAAAATCAGCTTCAGTTACTTGTGAGTTGAAAATGGACCACATGAAAGTTCTACAATGATTGTGATTTTGACTGTATGATGGTCTCAGTTAATACAGGTCTCTATGGAATAATGGTCTCAGTTAACACAGAACTGCCAAAAATTAAATTGCTCTTATGAAATTGTAAGTCAATTTAAAATTTTTTTTTCTAAGAATCAATATTTTAAAAATAATAGTACAAACAACAGTCATAAAATAATACCCCAATTAAGATATAATACTAATACATATTGTGATAAGAAACTCCCACAGGAGCCTGAAATTCATAAGTAGAAAGTAGTGAGAACAGGGAGTGGAAATCTCAACATCTATCACGAAGCAACTACTCCCCAATCCTGATTTTCAATCCCAAAATAAAGTGATTGATTACTTTCAAGTAAAAAAATGACAAGAGTGGAGTAATATAAAAAAAGATTGCAATGAGATATATTCAGGTCTAGAATAACATACTTTGAAGTGAAGAATTTGTTTTACATTTCTCACAATCATTATGATATTCATGTTTTAATGATATTCATTAAAATTCATTATGATATTCATGTTTAATTCATGTTAAAGATTTTCATGGTTTAATACAGATTGCTTTTCATTCATTTGTATTTTCATCTTTTTATTTTATTATTTTATGAAAAATTCACATATTCTATCCAGTAATAAAGAAGGAAAAAAGGGGAAGGTTGGTGCCTTAAAACATGATTTCGCCTAGCAATTTGGCAGTTCTTAGCCTGGAAATGGTAATTTAAATAATGTGGCTCCATATTACAGCTCCTTTTACCATTAGGATCTCTCATTTATTGAAATAAAAATCTTACTTTGTCACTTTGGGAAGATTTCTATTAGTAATTAAACTATATTATGTATGCCATGTAATGGTGCAACCCCTCTTGTGCCAGAGGTGAAAAAAATTGCATTCTTCGCAAAAGAAGTTTGGTTTCCTAGCCAAACTTTGGGTTTGTACAAATGGTGACATAAGTTCTGATACAATGATAAAAGAGTTTTAAAAAAAAAAAGAAATTCTCGAAAAATTCAAAACTAAATGCTCTTAAAATTTAAAATATTACACTTTTATTCAAAATGATCGCCTTTTGATTTCACATGGCCCTAAAGTCTCTGACCGATTATCTATCTAAGCATGCATTACGTCCAAAGGAATTTTCCATCACTGCTTTCCTTAAAGAATGTTTAAGACTGTACTGATTGGAAGACTGTATGGTATTTGGCCCAGCTTTGTATCCAATACCATAATTCGTAGTCAAGTGGATATAAATCCAGTCTGCCAAAAGGCCAATTTTCAGGTTCTATTAAATTAAATATGGCACATTTTCTTTCAGTCACACTGCAGGTCACCATTCTTTTATGAGCAAGAACAGATTCCTGTTCATCCTTTATTTGCCCCATTATGATTTAATGCAGTTTTTTCATGCAATATTTTTTTTAATAATTACATTGAAAACTAAGAGATATACATAAGCAAAATAATAAACTTTGTGAAATTTAATCCACTAAAGCTAATTAATTAAAGATATTGAGCTGTAAAATTAATTATATACACTGTTCACTTAAAATGAATATTCAAATCGTTTTCTAAGGTTTCATTAACATACAAAAAAAAGACACCTTTTGAAATTAACTACTTTTTCGGAACAAAAATGACAATCTTCGCAATCCGATCAAAATGTCAGCTGAAAATGCAATTTCTGCTATAAAACTCTTCACCTTCCCGCTAAAATACTCATCATAGAGCCCCTGCTGCCATATATCTTGGAAGAGCAGATTTAAAAGAATATTCCTGCTAAGTATCATCAGAGTATTCATAAAAATGGTTATTCTATGTAATCTTAAAGTGAGTGGTACTTACCAGGTGCATGCATAAGTATTTTTCTGTTTAACTAAGAGATGTTGCTAGTAAAAAGTATGCAGCGTATTAATTTGACACATACGTCATTTTATTCGTCTGACATTAAACTACAAACACACACAAGTTGAGAGCGCCAAAAACTAGCGTCTTTGTTTTATCGTTCGGTGATCATATTACTGAAAAAGAACATTTATGGCATGCATTGCTTATCCTATTAAATCAAAAGAAAAATCTGTTGAAAGTCATCATTTGCTCGTAAAAACATATGGTGAATGTGCTCAATCAATTAGAACATGTGAGACATGGTTTTGACATTTTAAAAGTGATTTCAATCTGAAGACAGTAAGCGCTCTGGTAGACCACAAAGTTGAGAAAAGAGCAATTGCTGAAGTTATTGGATGTTGACCCAACTCAAACTCCACAGCAATTGGCAAAAGTATTAAATGTGTCACAAGAAACAACAAGCAGATGTTTACGAGCAATGGGGAAGGTCAATAAACAGGATAAATGGGTTCAACATGATTTGAATGAACGTCAAATGGACAATCGCAAAGTCACTTGTGAAATGCTGCTCCAATGCCATGAAAGAAAATCATTTTTGTATCAGATTGTGACAGGTGATGTAAAATGGATTTATTTTGAAAACAGAAAAAAGAAAAAAATATTGGCTTTCACCTGGGTAAGCTGGTTCTTCAACACCAAGGCCAAATCACTACGGCAAGAAGACCATGCTTTGTGTCTGGTGGGACCAGAGCTGTATTGTGTATTATGAACTCTTGAAGCCCGGTGAGACCATTAATGCTCAACACTATCACCAACAAATAATTAATTTAAATCACCCCTTAATCAAAAGATGATCGGAATGGGCCAGAAGATACGGCAAAGTCATTTTGTTAAATGACAATGGGCCGTCTCACATAGCAAAACCAGTGAAAGTCGCTTGGATGGGACATCCTTTCGCACCCATTGTACTCTTCAGACCTACAATCATTTGACTATCCCCTCTTCGCAACAATGGGGCCCGCATTCGCAGAGCAGTACTTCAGCAATTTCGAAGAAGTTGAAAAATAGCTCAACAAATGGTTTGCTGCAAAAAACAAGTAATTTTTCTGGCATGGTTTTCATAAATTACTGAAAGATGGGCAAAGTGTGTAGAAGCCAATGGCCAATATTTTGAGTAAAAAAAATCACTTTTTCTTGAAAATTACATGTTTCCTTTACCAAAAAACCAGAAAAAACTTATACATACACTTGGTATAAGTATCGTCGGTAGATAATGGGTTAACAGGTTTACATTAACGGGTTTTTCCATTTGTTCTACAATAGAGTTTTGACCAACTTTTGGAGTGCTTTTCCCTCCTTTCTGGCAAAAAAAAAAAAAAAAATCTTCAAAATGCCTTCATAGCTAACAACCCACTAAACCATTAAGACAGCTGGATGACAAGCTCTCTGGAAGCATTTTCTCTTCTCTTTAGCTTCTTGGGTAATCCTAGCATACATGTGGTCAACCTGGTGGTTGAAAAATTCTTCAATGTGTCAAAACATTTTCTTGTTGGTAATTTGTCTGGGGCCGCTATGAGCATATTGGTCTGATAAATGAGTGAATATGTTTTTAGATGTCTAAATTTTTAAAAGCCTAAAAAAATCACCAATGATATTTTTTTTTAATGAAAAGTAAGATCTGATGCATGCTTCTACTCTGACTGATTTTGAACAACATATGTGAGACAAGAATTATCTGAAAAATATTGCAAACAATCTCTAACACCGAAATTTAAAATCATCTGCTTCATTTGAATCATAGTAGACTATTTCAAATTTTTGTATCAGAATTTATGGCACCACTAGGTGGGTGGTCGGCATTAGTAGTTCGTTATAAATGTAACAATGAAACAGAGACTAAATGCAAAGTTTTTTAAAGAAGCAAAAACATGAAATGCTGAACACAGCATATTCAAGCAATTTAACATCCAGCTTTTGAACTTTCAAATGATATTCTTAATTTTGTTACAGCCAGTAAAAGGTTGAAGACAATAAACATACCAGAAGGATGACCATCATTAAAACACTTGATGCGACCTTGTATGTTCCATCTAAACAAGCTGTCGTTACAAAGAGTATTACAAATTAATTTTGAATCGGTTTCAGTAGTAGTCACATCATCTGCAGCATGACCTTAACAGTAATGCCCATAGGGGTAAAGAGGAGACCATCAGTTTGAAATCAGAAAAATGCATAGAAATATAGAAGCAGCAAAAGTAGTAGCAAAGTTCATTTACTATATCAATGGATATACAACACATTTATCATATTTCTTTCGTAGCGGCGAATCTTAACTACTTTCCCGATTTGTCCCAATTTGATTTTTTTTACTTTTCCAAACTCAAGTTGCCCCGACAAAACAGTGTTACAGTGCACAGCACATACACAAAAATACAAAGGCTGAATTTTAATGGATATTTTCACATAATTACAACAGTTTGCACTGTTGTACATAAAACAGTAGAACTGCCCTGGCAGTGTTTATTCTAAAAATACTTGACTGAAAATTTAAATTTTATACCTGTTTTGTTGTATTAGCTCCAGTCCTGGAATTCAATACACACTTTATAATTGATAGTAAATGAGCATATAATTAAATAATTAACACTATTCAGTTCTCACAAAATAGAAATTTTAAGTAAATTAAAATTATATTAATTTTAAATCATTCTAAAAACATAGACGTGCAAGCATGTTCTGAAATTTAGAAAATAGACAAATTTCAAAACGCTAAAACAAAACAGAAATTTATTTTAATTGGCAAGAAATATATCAATATTTAAATAGTTAATTTAGTTTAATGAGCAAAAAGTTTAAAATAACTGCTTTAAAAATATTACAATCAAGTAGCTGTAACTGTCTTTAAAAAACTGGATTAAAAGGTACCCAATAATACAACAGGACAAGTAAAACAGCTTATGAAGTAAAAAAAAAACAAAACAAAAAACAATTATAAGATATCACTTACACATACATGGATAAAGCTGCCTCATTTGCCAGTTTTGACTGGAGCTCTTGATTTTCTTCTGTATACGGTAAAATAAATTCTTCTCGAACACATCGATCCCAACTGTGAGGAAAAAAAGCGAAAATAAAGCAAACAGAAAAACATGCTGTACAAATGACACCTACATGTATATACATTTATACAAAATAACCTTATTAGAAAATAAAAACAGTTGTAGTATTGTATTATGCATATAAATTGGCAACCATTGGATTTTTTTTTAAAAATTAAGTTTCATTATCTTACATTCAGACATAATAATATATACACTTGCAAATCTTAGACAGGAAAAAATAACACATCAAAGTTATACAGAGAAAAAAGTGAATTTTTATCAACAGTGCCATTTTTTTAAATTAATGTTATAGGACTTTAAGGCTAATTCTTTTCCTACCTTCTTCTATTCATTATTGATTTCTTTAATACTTATTGCTTTTATAACAGCTTTGACAAAAGTTTTACATCAAAGGAACCAATTTGGTAGCAAAATTTCAAAATGATATTCACAGTGGATCATCATATGCAGTTGGGTGTCCATAAATATACACCATTTGACACATGAAAATTTTTGAATTAAATTTATTCACTAACCAAAAAATAATTGACTTTTTTAAAAATTTGTTTTAAAAATTATTTCTGATATTTTTGTGCAGATACAGTTTGGTTACTTTTTAACTTCTAAAACCCTTGAATTTCTCAAATATTAAAATATTGAAAGCTTCATTATTATTAAAAGTTCTCATTTTCTTTTATTGAATTTATCATAATACTTCAATGAATGAAATTATCTCTTGATGAATTTACTCTTCACTGTACAAATATAAACAGATTAAGGAAAAGAAATAAATCCTGCATAATACTTTTTTCATTTCTTAGAATTATAACACTTTCTAAAACTTTATAGTAACTCTTTTTCTCATCAAGTTACATTTCAGTCTAATGCTGATGTTATCAATAAAATTATGGGTACTTACCAATTATCGCAACCTATTGGCGACATTATATAAAACGAAGCACCTGGTTGCCAGTTTAGCATGCACGACACATGGGAAATTGGGGTTGCCAACTTGGTGAGTTATTAATAGAGTTGGCGATTGTTGTGATAATATGCAAGTACCAAATTAGAAAAATCCATTGCTTGAAATTAAATTTGAGATTTGTGAGAGTTAATTTTTATTTAACTCTGTCTTTAATGCTGTTGAATTTCTTCTAATTTTATGATGCATATATATATAGTGATCTGTATGTATAGCAATAAATAGTGCAGCGATTTTGTACAATATGCTTCAAACACATAATTAAAGTGATACAATTAAAGTCCTTTTAATTTGCACTAAGACCATGATTTTACACAAATATCAATTTCTTTCAATAGTAAAAATAATTTTAAAAAATAATTAAATTTCTATTCTATATTACTTGAAGAAGGAAAGATTGCTTCTTTAAAAAAAAAAAAAAAAACTAGAATAAAAAGCATTAAAGTTGTGAAAAATATATGATAAAAACATAAATTGATCTCGATTAAATTCAGAATGAATTTTAAAAATATTGTTCATTTTATTTAAACTTTACAAGACAGACAAGTCAATATTTCAACTAAAAGAAATAACCTCTAAAAGTATGGGCTTGAATAAAATATCAGCCAATTATTTCTCTGAACAACAACAAAAAATTTGTAGCATAAATATAATTTTTAAAAATTATTCTACAGTTTAAAAAATATACATATGGACCATCAAATTCATAATTTAAAAATTATTTTATTGTTAAATATTATATATACTTATATTACTCATTTATCTATAAATATATCTTAAAAGCATTTTTGTATGCAAATAAACAAATAAAAAGAATCGTACAAAAAGTTAATAGTGTTGTGACAAATAATTATATTTTACACAGAAGATGAGAAGATAAGGAATATCTTTTCTTAATTACAAAATAACATTATTATATTATTTACATTTATCTTCCATACTTTTATTTAACAGATTATTTCTTTTGTAATATTCAAAACAACGAAATAGGCAGATACAACAAGGTTTATCTTTTTTTATAACAGTGTAATTAAGGCATTTTTAAAATATTCTTTAACAATAAAATAGAATTGTACAACAATTATGCTTAGGAAAAAAGGAAACATAATAAAAAAAAATCAAAATACAAATAAATAAAGATGCTTTTCTATAAGATAAATGTAAAAAAAAAATGCTGCTCACATTAACTTGAAAATTTAATTACTACTTTATTACACAAGAGAAATTCTGTACAATATTTTTTCTTTTGTTTTCACTCATAATTTCACTAATACAGCAATAATTTGGAGAGAAAAAAGACTAGATAAAGAAGAAATTTTAATAACTTTTGTCCATACAACTCTGATTAACTATCACAAACAATTAATTTAAAAAATACTTTAAAATTTTTCTCCACAAACAGTTAATCTCTATCCCCTAGAAACTTAGTTTGAATAATTTTACTATATTAAGTATTAATTAGCAAAAAATGTTTCTCACCTACTGTTCCATCCAAAAAAATGAATGAGATATTCTGGAACTTTTCGACCACGCTCATCCCGGCTGACAACAAGATCAAGTACCTAAAATAAATTGAAAAAGTATCATGCTAAAATTATCTAAACTTATTAAATATTTGAGAGTACATCAAATACAAAATATTGACAACTAAAAAGCACAAATATTTCTATGAACAAATTAGCACTAACATAATCATAACAAAAGCTAGATTTTAATGACATACTATCTTAAAATTAACACTGGCAGATATTTCTAATAAATGGTTCTAAGATAAAAGAAATGTATGCTATTGAACTCGTGTTCGGGGGGAAGGGTACTGTAATTTTCACATATGCTGTCTTCCAGGTGAAAACATTACCAAGTGAGTAAAGGGGTGGAATATTTATATTTTTCAATCAAGCCGCTGTAAAGTAAAATGCCAAACACCAATGGCAATAGGTTTATAAAAAAAAATTATCTGAAGCTAGAATATTTTTTTCCATTCATTTATTACCTTTCATTTTGGTAAATTGTCTCAATATCTTTAAGCAAAGTTTATATTTTAACTATTCTGAATTTTTCTCTTTATATAAAATAATTAACAGTTTAATGTAAATAAATACACAATTAGATTCTCTCTTAACTCTGCTGATGAGTTAAGTTATCTTATATTTTCAGGCTAGAGATAAAACCCTGAACAGGACCAAGTAGTTGTTGTCGTATGTTTCATGCTGGAGTACATATGAAAGATGAGAGATAGACTAACAGAAACATACAGTATCATCACACAGAAGAATATATACTTTTTATTACACAAACGATGATCCCAGCATTAACAGAAGGGATGTGCTGCTTTCCATTCGAGACAGGAATCCATTTCAGGCAAAAGTCCGACTTCTTTTCCCGGAAATACACCCATGGCTTATTCGGGATTCGAACCCGAGCCCACTAGGTTACAAGCCGAGGGTCATATCCACCATATTGGCTGCTCTTTGTTATCTAGTGCACTTTATGAGTAAGTATTTTTTTTAAATTATTTTTTCTGAAAATGAGCAGGAAAAGAAATGTTAATATGGTCTAATTTCAAACTATAAATAACAATGTTTGCTGAAAATTCTAATAATGATATGGTTGTTCAGCATTTCTCTGTACATGAGAAACAAGTTCAAGAGTGGAGAGGGAAACATATTTTGAATTAAGGGAGATGCCAAAGTTAAAAAAGGAAGCACACACACTTGATTACTGCTTTAGTTCCAAGACCTGGAGAGAAAATAACTTATTGGCATGATTATCTTATGCATTTAGATATTTTAATGAGTGAATTCAAATGTTACAAAATATTTAGAAACTCAGATTCTAACATCAACTCTGATAGATTTGAATAACAAAAGTTTTGAATAAAGGTTACATCCAAAGAATTTTAAAAGTTACAAAATTAAAGTCTCTTGCATACGACTAATAGAAAATGTTTCTTTTTAAAAAAAAGACACACAAGCTTATTTTTTCTAAATTACATTTTCATGAGATGAATGGATCCATATGTAAGCCAAGCACCCATACTTTAACCCCTTAACCAGGCAATTTTTCTATCTAAGGTCTTAAAAAAAAAGCACATTTTTTGTCTGATATAATTAAACACCAAACTTAATAGAATGAGAAAATAGAAGAGTTTTGTTATAGTTTTTACACCATTTTCTATTTTATAATTTCAGAACATAAAAATCCCTAAATGTTTTCCATTTGTAAATACATTCTGTATTCAATGATGAATGTTTCATGTATATCACCCATCCAGTATAGTAGTTATTGACACTGACTGCTGTTCAATAAGGCCTGGGTTCGAATCCTGGAGAAGGCATGGATGTTTGTAAATGTATAGTGCCCTCGCAGCATGGGGGTACTCTAAATAATCATCGAGCCGCCTCTCGTGAGGTTGGTAGAAGGGGAAGAGAGGTGGGAGGCCCCTGACTACTCCCAGGGTGTTCTCCCTCAAAATTGGGGTGGAACCGAGCCAAATTGAACTGTCACCAGCATGGTGCTCAAAGCTACAGCTAATGACAGGCGTGCAATCCAGCCTGATGCCATGATGAATTTTGTGGGCCTCGATCTGACTACCTCAGACAGGTGACATTAGCAACACAGCAACAACATGTTTCATAAACTTTTAAAAAAGAATTTCTCCAATACCTACTTGAAATGCTTCATGTTCACATTATTTCAAATTGTTCAGAATTTTTCCCCTCGTTTTTCAGTACAATTTGAAACATGGGGTGATGCACAGTTTTGCTTCATACTCGGGACAGAAATTCTTGGACCACCTACTTAAAATATTAGCAAACAGCATAAGAATTTGATATATTTTTTTAGATGTTGCCATGCTTGGCTTCAGATTCACTAAAACTGATAAAATACTTGAAAAATATTTTGCAAAAATTCTTTGGTCTATTATAATTATGAGAAAAATTGTTATTGATTATATAATTTATTTACACATCATGCTACTGCAACAAATCACATTCAATGAATACCTTTAAAAACGCCCTCCATGCTCCAACAAAAGAATCAGCTAATAAAATTAATGAAGTTTCCCTCAAAAAAACTTTGAATACAATAGTTGCTATTTAATGTACAAATTATAAAATCAGCTTCAAGTAATAACTTTCCACAATTGGTATATGTGACAAAATTTTCCAGATAAATAAAGAACTTTGTGCAGCCTAACATAAAAAAAAAACATTTGAAATCCACAAATTTTTCTTCATCCTAAATAGATTAACTAAGCAATTAGAAGCACAAATAACAACAGTCCTGAAGGAGAATTTGCTTCTCCAGCTTAGTTGTTAAATGCATCCCAAAAAGCACTTATCTTTGAACCCAAAATTGAATGGTCCAATCTGTCCCAATGTCATAGCCACCTTAGTGGTAATTTGGAAAATAAACATTAGATGACCACACAGTACAGTAAAGCCATATGAAGAGTCTACGATTAACTCCTAAAAATCACAATTGGTAATATTTTTTTTTCTAATAGTCTACAATTGGCAACCAAGCCTTTGCAGACACGCAAGTCCCCAAAGGTGAGGGCCATTTAATGATGGCACCCATCTAGTGGCAACTCTCGCAACCAACTCTTTTGACTTTAATTTATTTTAATTTGAGCTCTCTGTCAGATAATGCAAAATAATTAATATCAATATTTAAATGTAACTACTACTTCATCAACAATTTCTACTAATGTTTATGTTTCACTTTTTCTTTTCTATGTATGTGGCAATATTGTTCAAATAAGTTTATGGTAGATATTTTGTGTTTACATTAGTAAGATGTTAACATTGCTATGGTTTAAGCTGATTTCAAAGGAATAAATTGTTGTTATGTCTAAATGTTATAATTTTTCATTCATTTGGAGAACTTGTTAAACATCTGAGCGATTTGCACAGCACTTGCAATTTTGGTTTATGAATTGTTATTTACATTACTGCCCTCTGCAACAGGACATTACTTCTGATTTCAGAAAAAATGTTTCAAGCAGCAAAAGGAATTGTTATATGTCACTAAAAGAAATTGGTGTGGCATTGCCACAAAAGATCGCAATATTTTAAATGAAAGTGATTATTTTTTAAAAAATAAACAGCATTCTGAAGGTCTGCAGTTTGTTAAAGATATTTTGGTAACAGCTATCAGTGACCGGAAAACAAAAGAAAGAGAGACAAAGAAAAATAGAATATGAGGGGAAATTAAAACAAATTGAATGGGAAAAAACAAGACAACATGAACTGGAAATGGCACAAATCCAAGTTAATACAGTAATGGAGGGCAAGTCTGAAAATTCTGTTTGTGAGATCCACTTTATAAATTTCAGTTTATTATGTTAAAAGCAAAACTATTATTTAAATTTATTATTTTGTTTACGTGAATTTATTTACCATGTTTAATTTTTTGTCACCGTGAACTGAACGATATTGAAAAAGTATATTATTTTGTACGCTGTGGCAACAAGGAAGTGCTCGTTCTGTTTTGTTTAATTAACAGTATTCCATGAAAAAATTGTTTATAACTAGGTGAGTCTTGGACTCTAGTTGGCATGTTAATTTGTGGAATAAATGAGATTTGGCAGTATTAATAATTTGGAGTATTAATTTTCAATACAAGAAACTTTTTTTCAATTATTTTTACGATATCTGGCGTCTGCGACAGGACCATTAAGTGTCAATATGTTTACATCTGTTAAAGGCTTCAAGAAAGAAGACCTAATTTATTTGTGTCAAGAGATCAATAAGGACTTACCATTGAAGGTTACCATATCTACACTGAAAGATGTAATTTTAAACAATAAAGAATATAAAAATGATCCGGACTTTGTTTCAACCATACTAGCCACAACTGTTGCTGAAAGGCAGAAAAAAGAAGAGAGAAAACGCCAAGAAGAAGAAAAAGAACGACAAAGACAACATGAGTTGGATTTGACGAGATTAAACTCCCGGACAGTTTTAGATACTGTAGATGATCAAACTCCAGAATCAGGTAGTGTAAAAAAGAAATTTCACTTACCTAAGTTAGAATTACGCCATTTTTCGGGAGATTTAAAGGACTGGTTGCCTTTTTGGAGCCAGTTCGAACATGTTCATAATGATGTTGATATAGCACCAGAAAATAAATTTCAGTATTTAGTACAAGCAACCATTAGCGGCTCACACACTCAGGAGGTAGTGGAGAGTTTTCCGCCCACCGGCGCCAACTATACCAAAGCTGTTCAATCTTTAAAAAATCATGTTTTGGTCGAACTGATTTACTTATAGAATTCTATGTCCGCGAGCTTTTAAAATTGGTTTTACAAAACGCTTCACAAAGTTCGACTGTTAATTTATGTACGCTGTATGACCATTTGGAGTCTCAAATTAGGGCATTAGAGATACTTGGCGTAACAATGGATAAAAGCGCTGCTCTACTCCATCCTTTGGTTGAGTCATGCTTACCGGAAGATATACTAAGAGCATGGCAAAGACAAAGAGGTCCTGATTTCAATCATAGTGGCGAACCACAAGAAAGGCTTAGTAGCTTACTAAAATTCTTAAAATCTGAAGTAGAATCAGAAGAAAGGATTTGTTTGGCGATGCAAGGTTTGGGTTTAAACAAAAAGAAAGACAATATTGGGTTTAGAAATAAGAAATTTGAACCAAGAGTAAAACAAAATAAAACACCCGCCTCCGGTCTTTTTACCAATCCACATACTCATAAAACCAAAAAGTCATGTGTGTTTTGCGAGAAAACTCATCCCAGTGCAGACTGTTTTTCTGCACAAAAAATTAGTTTAGATGAAAAACAAAGGATTTTGAGGAAAAAAAATTGTTGTTTTGCCTGTCTGGATCCCGGTCACCCCGCCCGAAAATGTCGTTCATTTTTGAGATGTGTAATTTGCGGGAAGAAACATGTTCCCTTCATGTGCAAAACAAACGAGTCAAGAAAAAATTATTTCAAGAAGACGGAAGAAGCTGAAGTTTTCAACGAGGTCAAGAGGTCCAACCTGAGTGTGGGTCCTAAAGTGTTTTTACAGACTCTAAAGTGCAAGCTCATATCAGATAAAAAAGAAAAAATCGTGCGAATTGTTCTGGACACCGTCTCGCAAAAGTCTTATATTGTAAAGAGTCTTGCCGAAGAAATGGGATACGTTCCTGTAAAGAAACTCTGGTACATTCACTGTTTGGTGGGATTAAATCGAAAGAATTTGTACATACATGTTACAGAATTAGGTTGAAAAATATTAAGAACAATTTTGCATGCAACTTTGAAGCTTTGGATCAGGTAGCTATTTGTAATGATGTATCACCTGTGAATTCCGGGCCTTAGTTAAAAGAGCTTCAAGAAAGGGATATAACATTAAGTGATGTTGGAGAAAAGCCACAACCTGTACAACTACTTATAGGAGCTGATCTTTTTGGAAAGATTTTAACCGGTCAGCGTAGGGTCTTACCATGCGGATTAGTAGCCATTGAGACTTTACTTGGGTGGACTTTGTTATGGAAAGTTCTGATAGTAAAGTTACTACAAGCAATGTCATGTTAGTGACATCACTTTTCGCTTAAGAGTTTGACATTTCGGACTTCTGGAAACTGGATTCTATTGGAATCAAGGATCCTATTGAAAAGCTGTCTAAAAAAGAGCAAGAGGATTTGACTACTGAAAGTTTTCTTCAAACTGTTAGGTACAATGAAGATAATCGCTATGAAGTTCATTTGCCTTGGTTAGATAACTGTGTGCCTTTAGCTGATAATTTTGAACAAGCTAAAAGAAGATTAGACACCACAACCAAGAAGTTATTTCAGGAAAATTTGTACGATAGTTATGAGGGCATATTTTCCAAATGGCTGCGTGAAGGAATTATCGAAGTACCAATTGAAGATAAAGATTTGCCTGCTAATTATCTACCTCACAGACCTGTTATCAAAGTTAGTAAGATAACTCCTATTCGCCCGGTTTTTGATGCATCTGCTTGAATCAAAGGACATCCGTCACTAAATGACTCCTTACATAGTGGTCCAAACTTAATTGAGCTCATTCCTGATATTTTGCTGTGTTTTCGAGAAAAGAAGATTGGTGTAATCGCAGACATAAAGAAAGCCTTTTTGCAAATTAGCCTCTGTAGAGAAGACAGAGACTTCTTGAGATTTCTATGGTGGACAAATAAGGATTGCAAAGACAACAGGTTTTTTCGGCATACCACAGTAGTTTTTGGCGTTCGCAGCAGTCCTTTTATACTAGGAGCTGCATTGAAGTATCATCTTGAACAAAATACTGACGTTGATCCTTTTCTAACTAGTTGTCTTTTGAAGAGTTTTTATGAGGACAATCTTGTAACCAGTGTCCACAGTGAATTAGACTTGCAGCGAGTGATAAGTGTTTCTAATGAGTTATTAAAAAAAGGTGGTTTCATTCTGCGGGATTGGGAATCTTCACTAACAGAGGATGGAAGATCCTTCAAAACAAATCTGTTAGGCCTTCAATGGAATAAAATTGAAGACTGTTTTTCGCTAAATATCGGCTGGTTGAAAGAAGTAAATGTCGACAACATTACTAAACGTACAATATTATCGGTTACTCACAAAGTGTTTGATCCATTTGGATTTGTATCTCCTGTAATGCTTAGTTCCAAAATTATGCTACAAAAAACCTGGAAATTATCATTGGAATGGAAAGAAGAAATCACTGGATCCCTTCGACAAGAATTTTTACAATGGTTTAGGGAACTAAAAGTATTGGAAAATGTTACCGTTCCTCGCTGGATCAACGTTAATCCAGAAAATATGAAGAACTTCTCCATTCATACTTTTTGTGACGCAAGTAGAGATGCATATGCTGCCGTTATGTATCTTGTACAAGAGGGAGAATGTGGAAAGGTGCATTTTTTAGCCTCGAGATCACGAATATCTCCTCTGAAAGTTGCTACAATTCCAAGATTAGAGCTTCTTGCTGCATTGGTGGGAGCAAGATTAATGAAATCTGTGTTGGATGCTCTTAGATGGACGGATATTAGATGTTTTTATTGGAGTGATTCCCCTATCGTTCTTACCTGGATCATTAAAGATGAAAATTGGTCTATTTTCGTGAATAACAGAGTCCAAGAAATACGGAATATTAGCCAAGCTTTTTCTTGGCGTCATATTTCTGGATTTGAAAATCCAGCTGATTTACCCTCCCGAGGATGCAAAGCAAGTATTTTATTGAAAACTAGATGGTGGGAGGGGCCAAAATGTCTTACTTTATTTGAAGACGAAGGACCATGCAATGAATATGAGTTTGATGAAGATGAGATACTAAAAGAGAAAAGGAAAAGTTTAATATTAGCTTTGGTGTCTGTAAATCAAGATTCCTCTGCAGGCTGGTTTTATCAGCACTTTTCAAAATATGAAAGCTTTGTGAAGTTAGTGGGATGGATTTTGAGATTTGTAAAGAGCTGCAGATGTGATGTTCAGCTAAGGAAAAAGGGAAGTTTGGATGCTGAAGAATACAGGGCAGCAGAGAAACAAGTGATAAAATTGGTTCAGTTGGAATCTTTTGTGAACGAGCATGATGCAAAACTAAAAACTTTGAGTGAGTATAAGGATGCCGATGGAATAATACGGCTCAAGATGAAAATAATTTTCCGTCAGGATATAGAAGATTTTAGGGAACCAGCTGTTCTCCCGTCCAATCATAAAGTTGCCGAAAGACTAATATTTTCTCACCATATCAAAAATAATCATGCTGGAACTCAAATTTTGCTTAATATTTTGAGGGAACATTTTTGGATTTTGAGTGGAAGAAAAACAGTGCGTTCTGTTATCTCAAAATGTGTAGTTTGCAAAAGATTTTCTTCTAAATGTTGTGATGTTGTATCTGCTCCTTTGCCTGAAGATCGAATGTGACAGGCAAACGTGTTCGAGATCTGTGGAATTGACCTGGCAGGACCTTTATTTTTAAAAGATGGAAAGAAGGCGTGGGTATATACCCATATAGATGCGCCGTATATAGAGCTGTCCACTTAGAGCTTGTTTCATTGCTATCGACCGAAAGCTTTTTGCTAGCTTTATGGCGATTTATAGCTCGGAGAGGTCGATGTGAAACCATGTACTGTGATAATGGCACTAATTTTGTCGGAGCTTCCAATTTGCTTAGAAGTTTAGATTGGGGTCGCATTTGTAGCGGCAATGCTCTTCATTCAATTAAGTGGAAATTTAATCCCCCTTCTTCACCAAGGTGGGGTGGATGGTTGGAGAGACTAATTGGTATTCTTAAAAGTCTTTTGAGAAGAATACTTGGAAGAGCAAGTATGGCATTCAAGGAGTTGACAACAGTTATTTGTGATTGCGAATCTGTAATCAACTCACGACCTTTGACTTACATCGACGAATGTGACAGAATTTGTTCCACTTACCCCTGCGATGTTTCTTCAGGATGTGACTTCCCAGACTGTGATGCGGCAGATCATAAAAGTCTCAACCATCGTGTCAAATACAGGTTAGCTTTGCAGAAGGACATTCGAAAGAGGTTCAGGTCCGAATATCTTGGATCTTTGATAAGGAGGCCGGAAAAGACTAGAACTTCGATGATAACTCCCGGAGACATTGTTCTCATAAAAAGTGACAACGCCAATCGAATTGACTGGCCACTGCAGAAAGTGACAGAAATTCTGCCAGGGAAAGACGGTGTGTGTCGACTCGTTAAACTTAGAACATCTCGCGGAGAAATTCTGCGTCCAATTCAGCGCGTCTTTCCTTTAGAGATCTCTTCTAATGATTCGTCTTTTCCACCAGACAAAAATGCATTATCTACAAAAATCGCCTCTATGAAGAATGCTATTCCTAAGTGTTCTGACGACAACTCCATCGACTACACAGTTGTTCAAAACAAGACAAGACTAGGACGCGGACTGTTAAAATTCCCGAAAGGCTGGATCTCTAATATAGTTGTTGAGCTGTGGGACTTCCACATCTCAAGGTGGGAGGATGTGAGATCCACTTTATATAAATTTCAGTTTATTATGTTAAAAGCAAAACAATTATTTAAATTTATTATTTTGTTTACCTGAATTTATTTATCATTGTTTAATTTTTTGTCACTGTGAACTGAACGATATTGAAAAAGTATATTATTTTGTACGCTGTGGCAACAAGGAAGTGCTCGTTCAGTTTTGTTTAATTAACAGTATTCCATGAAAAAATTGTTTATAACTAGGTGAGTCTTGGACTCTAGTTGACATGTTAATTTGTGAAAGAAATGAGATTTGGCAGTATTAATAGTTTGGAGTATTAATTTTCAATACAAGAAACTTTTTTAAAATTATTTTTACGATATCGTTATTCTCTTGGTGCTAAAAAGAAATTTAATCTACCAAAATTAGAGTTTAGACAGTTCAATGAGGATATGAAGGACTGGCTATCCTTTTGGGGCCAATTTCAACATATTCATAAAGATAAAGACATAGCAGCTGAAAATAAATTTCAATACCTTATTCAAGTAACCGTAAATGGACCCAGAGCACCAAAGTCGTAGAAAGTTTTCTGCTGACAGGTTCTAACTAGGCCAAAGCAGTTGATAGTCTAAAAACTTTGGGAAGAGATCAACTTTTGGTGAAGGTTTATTATAGAGAATTATTAGAATTGAAAATTTCAGTCCAGAAACATGAGAAAATCTTAATTATGTCTCTCTATGATAAATTTGAATCATATCCTACAGCATTAGAGACATTGGGAGTGACTACTGATAAATGCGCTTCGATACTTTATCCTAAGGTTGAATCTTGTTTTCAAGAAGAGTTCCTGAAAGTGTGGAACAGAAGTGCTTCTTCCACAGCCGCAACTAATGCTCAAGAATGGTTGACTAATTTGATTTTCCTTAAAAGCGAAAATGAAAGGGAAGAAATAATAAATTTAGACATGGTGCATGCTCTGGTTTTAGGTTGGGTTTGTTGGAAATGATTTTAATTTTGTTAGAAATATATACTAACACTTTTTCTTTAAATATAACGTATTAAATTTAATCATCCATTAGTTTAAAAAAATTTAATCTCATGCTTGTTATCGGAGAAATGCGAGCCAGCTCATTTGCATAAATCATCAATGAATTATGTTGTTGCTCACTTGCATAAACTCATTTACATAAATGTAGCTTATTTTTCTGTCACCAAGTGGCCATATGTATAAGTAGTGTATACTTGTGATCTACATCAGTCTAGTCTGGTGTCTGAAGCAGCTTAAGAATGTTAGTGTTTAATTTCTATACAACAGTTTCCTTTATTTAAAATTTATATTAATGAATAATTAATTTCAAGAAGTTATTCTCTAACAGAATTAAAGTAGATCCTATAGCAATCAGTCCAAGTAGATTGTACAAGGTTATGGGCCACATAATTCTTCAGAACATTTAAGATGGGGGCTGCAGCAATATCCCCCCCCCAAGCATTTAGAAGAATTAGGATGGAAGCCACTTTTTGAAGATATTTGGTAACTCCTGCATTTTTTTTAAATTTTTAAATTCAATGGTGGTAAGATTAATTTTTTTACCAAGTAATTTTTTTACGACTTTTGATTATATTTTCCTATTCCACCTGTTAAAAATTAGAATTGCAATGGAAGCAGATAAAATCATTGAAAATTAAATTATTTAAATTACTTCCAATGGAAGAACAATATGGAAGTATTATTAATGGACAGGGGCATGTGGTCTTTTATAGTCAAATCAGAAACAGAACCTGATGAAAAGACAGGATAAAAAGGGAAAAAAGAAAATTCAATTGATGAAGGAATAAAGCATATTCAACATTATACTTAAGTATTGAACCAGAATTTAGAATTTTAATAGACACAAATGATGCCGCTATAGCATGGAAGATTAAAAAAAAAAAACCATTTTGAGTCTACTTCATGAGAAAGAATAATATCATTATTAGATGAATTTTTCAGTCTTAGATATACACTTGGAGAAGGAGTAGGCTTATATGCAACCAAATTAAGACAAACAGAGAATAAGTTGAAAGATGCAGGTCATCCAATATCTGACCAGGGTTTCCAGTTCCTTGGGTGAGTGAGTGAATGAATATTAACATCCCACTGCTCAGCTACGCGAGGGCTTTTGGGGACAGTCCGCAAAATTTTGAATTATGGTCAAGTGACGCGGACGACACCTGAGCTACCATCCAGTTCCTTGGACATTTAACAAAAGAATTTTAAGGCACTATTCAAACAACTTACAGATGAAGTGATACAATGCTTAAATCTAACACTATTTTGAAGGATTTAATATTGGTAGAACACTGCATACCACAATGTAAAGCTGATTTAGATAGACTCAAGCAAAAATGCATACCAAATCACTCTGGGAAATAAAAAACCACCATATGTTAAAATTGATAAGAATGTACATATGAAATACTCAACTAATGTAATAGGTCCAAGTCACAATTGTGGCCAAATGAGTCATTTAATAGCAAACTGTAGATTAAAGAAGAATTTTAATGATAGAATTAAAAACACAAGAGTTAACACTAGTTTAAGCACTCAGTTTTTAAAGACTCATTTGTGACTGAAGCAAACTATGTTAATAAATAAGCTGATAAATTAACTTTGATTGTAGATATTGCAGCTTCAAGCTACTTTTGTAATAAATTGGATTAGTTTGTAAAATACAAAAAGGTGAACAACATTATTATGTCGGTTGCCATTGGCGAGATAAAAAGTCAAATTGAAGGTATAGGGAAAATCCTTTTCAGAGTTTAAAACAGAAAAGGGTCAAGCCTCAAAGCATAGGTGCACAACCTTTTTAGGATGAAGGGCCAAAAAATTTAATAGGATCATATCGAGGGTCAAAGTATTACACAATGGCAAATATGTTATAAACATGAAAACACTGTTTTATGACAATACACATTTATCACAATTATTTACTTTACTTATTTTACTCATGTACACATTATACAGTTGATAAATGAATGAAACAAAACATTTTCAGAATAATAAAAATATTTTAGCTCAAAAAAAAAAGATTCCTGTTAAAAAGGTGGCAAACTTGAAATTATATAACAGATGAAAAGTTTTGCTAATTATACAGAGAACACAATTTAAATTTTGAAACAAAAATTAGTACTTAAAATCTGTAAAATTTAATAGGAGGACTGGGACTGAATATCTGAAGTTATTGATTTTACGTCGAGCTTAAGATTTGTTATGGCAATACATAGAACAGAACAAAGGTTCTCATCTGCTATTTTATTTCTTATTTTTGATTTGTTTCAATTCATTAATGAGAAATTTTTCTCACAAATGCAAGTGCTGCCAAAGGATGATGCAGCTGCATTTGCTTTAACCCTTTAACGTGCGGTGGTATCTCTCTGAAACCACCATTTTCTAAAAAATATCTCTAAACGCGCAATGGAATTTCAATGAAACCATTAATCTTAAACATATCTTTTAACTCTTTTAAAAGACACTAGATGTCAGCACGAGACAGAAAACTCTTATTTCTGTGAGAAAAATGCATCATTTTAAAAGCCTTTTTTAACCACTTTCAAAAATATTTTTTTAGCAAATAAAAATAGACAAAAATTAAAAGTAAGGTATGTACATTTTTGCTGCATATGCTGTTCATAGCATAACTAATTTTTAGTATGATAAATAATGAAAAGAAGTGCCTTATATAAAGATATTTTCGTGTGGTTTCAGACTGATACCACCGCGCACCTAGAACATGAAAATTGTCCGTTTCTTCTCCGGCTTATAGCACGCACACGTGAGAGATTTAGCCCTTTTTTTCTTTTCTTTGACTCAGGCAGTGAAATAACTAATAAATTATGGGGGTTTTGCCATTGATTTGGGGGTGGGGTTTATTATTTCAGTATTACTGCATGGTTTTAATAATTTAATAATAAAGAAACAATGAAAAAAAACTTTACTGGCTATTGCAGTTGATTTTAATCGCTTATAGTTATATTTTGTATTATTTAATATTTAAAAAGTAATTCTAATATTTAATATCACATATTTTAGTAAATTTATTACAAAATATATAAAGAATATACTTACAAATCTGACGCAAATCATTTTTTTTGTTTATCCGAGAATTATGTCGTAAGTGCGCGGTGGTACTTCTATGAAACCACCTCCCCCCTGGGGGGGGGGGATGTACTCTAATTTTTTTTAAAGGTATTTTCTCTGTTCTTAGGTTCCATACATTGCATTTATAATTTTATTTTGAAAAATTCAGCGAATTTATTTTTCCGCGCTTCAAAGGGTTAAGCACAAAAAAATCCTTGGGTAAGTTTTTATAAAATTCCAATATCGATTTTTCTTTGAATTGATTTTTGATAACATCGGAATTCTGCAAATCAATTAAGGCTAACTGCATACACTCATCCACTAGATTTATATCAACAGAAAATGGAGAAGGAAAGACATCAATTTTAGTTAGGCCCTTTTTTAAATCTAAAAACCCATCATCAAATGCATTGCACAAGATTTGAATTTCTTCCTCATACTGCATCTTCATGTGTGGAAATTTTCCATGCATTTTTGGCAGTAGGGAAAGTGTGCAAAATTTTTAGTTTTTAACTTGTTTTGAAATAAACATAATTTTTGTTCAAATGCCTTTATGTCATTTATCAATTGAAAAATCAATTGATTCTTTCCTTGTAGCTTTGTGTTTAAGTCATTCAAATGGCCTGTTATATCTGTGAGAAAAGCCAAATCACACTGGAAACTTGCTTCTTTTAACCTTCTAGTATTTCTACCACAGTCACTTAGAAATGTAACAATTTCATCAAATAGTTCCATAAAACGCTTAAGGGCAACTCCTCGGCTGAGCCATCTAACTTCTGTGTAATGAAGGATATCAGAAGGCAAATCATCAAAATCTTTTAAAAATTCTTTAAAATACCTATGTTTGAGGGCATTACTATGAATAAAGTTAATTGCTTCACATACACACTGCATTAAGGTTGAAAATACTAATTCTTTACCACATAAATTCTCTAGATGAATAATGCACAGAAGCTGCAACAGTTTTACACCACAATGGGCAAGGCATTCTTATATTAGCATAACCATTCCAATTTTAGTGCCAATCATTGATTTTGCTCCATCTGTGGTAATGCTAACATAATTGTTTATGTTTCAGGAAGTTGCATTGCACAAATGTATCAAACTAGAAAGAAGTTCACTTCCAGTAGTTTGCCCCTTCATGGGAAACATTCCAGGAAGTTCTTCCGTAACACAAAATTTTTTATCAATTCCACGAACAAACACAAGCAATTGGCTAACTGATGTCTGATCTATAGATAGATCAACAGCTAAAGAAAAATATACAAAGTTTGATGCGGCTGATTTTATTTGATTTCCAATATACTCATTCAAATGTTGAATTCTTCTTTGAATAGTCATTCTAATTAAGCTTATATTTTCAAATTTCCTTTTTGTTTCAGGAGAAAGTTTTTCAAATGCAATTAAGAAACCACTTTTTAACAAAACCGCCATCGGTGAATGGCCAACCTTCTTTAGCAATAATTTTGGTGACATCTAAGCTCACTTTCACATATCAATTAAATTTAACTGTACATTTTTGAAAAAAATTTGCTCGACTACTAAAAGTTTTTTTTAGTTGTTCGATTTTTTGCGATCGTTCATATCCTTTCATAGATGCAAAATGTTCATTATTTGTTTTATAATGCCGCTTTACATTATACCATTTTGCCACAGCAAAGTTGCAACTACATATTAAGCATGTGACAGTATCATTGTAGTAGATAAAACAATATTTATCTGTCCATGCATCTTGAAATTTCCTATTTTAAAAATCACCTTTTTTTCCCTCTCATTATCTAAAATATTTTATATGGCTTTGTAAATAAATTATACTAGACTAAAAATGTGAAATTAAAAAAGAATATCAGATCCGTTCTGTGACAGTGATTTCAACATTCCTGATCTACTAGCAAACCAGTGGGATGTTTAAAAGAATGATCGTTGCAGCTGAGTAGAAGTTAAAGTTATTATTGGTAATGCTCAAAATGAAGGAAAATGTGAGTTTGATAGGTACTAAAGATTGGCTCAGCAAAATTTCGAATCGAGACTATTCCGACATGTGTGTGTGAATACACATTTGTTCTTCAACCTTCCCAGCATCCAGATCATGCAATGGAAGAAATAATGCCTGCCTGTGATCACATCCACAAGCTTCTCCTATACGAAAACTCATACTCGCAAATAGCTAGGAAGGAAACATATTGAAAAAACCGCATTATAAATTGTAAAAAAAAGCTTAGTTAACAACTGTAAAACAATTATTTGCTGTAATACTGTACTGTTTTTGTATATTATTTTTCCCTTTTTAATTAACAAAGGTCAATTCCATTTTAGATTACTCTTCTTTTATAATAGACATTCCTGGGCCAACTTTAAAGACTTTGCGGGCCAAAATTGGCTTGCGGGCCTTAGGTAGTGTATCCCTGCCTTATAGTAT
>BMAO01015585.1:67417-149545 GCA_019973975.1 Trichonephila clavata
AAGGTGATTCAGTCGCGTGACCGTGACCATGTTCACTGGGGCAGACAGAAAATGGCTGACTTTATAGCATAGGGTTGTTGTTATTGTACACTTAAAAATCGCCCTAAATTTTATTCATCGGGTTGGTTTTTTTTTTATTAGGAATTAATTTTTTTTATTTTTATATTGATTTCATAAATTTAAGTGTACCTTTTTAGATGTCAATTCGCATGAAAGTTTCGAGAAATCCAATGTGTGTTGGTGTATAAAAGTTATCTTGTCAATGGTGTCTATCAGTTTATTTCACACGATTGAATGTATTTAGTTGCCTGTTTTATGTGTGAATAGTTCATTGATTTCATTCAGCTGAATAACGATAAACATTTTGATTCGAATAGCCTAAAAAGTGAAATAAAATCAGCGCAATGAACTTGCCACACGAACCCCCGGCTGAAGACAGCATAAAAGTTGTCTGCCGATTTCGACCACTGAACGATGCCGAAGAAAAAGCTGGAAGTAAATTCATAGCTAAGTTCCCACCTGGTACTGAAGAATGTCTTTCTTTGACGGTAAGTGGAAATTTGTACAGTTTTATTAAGTTGGAGGGTTTGTGTGTCTTTCTATGGTTCAAAGCATAAATTGACAAACCCATACTTTAAAAGTTATACTTTAATGAAGAATGGTCGCATAATTTCTTACTTTTTGATTTCCTATGTGTTCAATTTGATTATTAAACTAAATAGATGCAGCTGAGAGTTGGTTGCTGATAATTTAGTGTGCTGGAAATCCATTTAAAAGGGGAACAGGGCTCATATAACATTGGACTTCTCTCTTTTTTTTATGGTATCTAACAGAATTTTGAAGCAAAATTAATAGTTTGTAAGCATTAAATGTCATTCAGGAGAAATTTTGATGAAACATTTATTTATAACATATAGTGAAATGACTCAATGCATAAAATATAGTATTTAATTGGTGAAGTAAATATTCATAAACTATTGTCATTTTTCTAAAATAAATCTATTAATGATCTTCTCTTGAAAACGGAAAGCTGTCTTTTTAATGTATATTATATTAACTCTTAGGTTTAATATATTTTATAGTGATTAAAATTTTATTCAAATACTTTTATTTGCTTGGTTTTTGTCTTGTCCATTAAATACTTTAGTTTAGTAGGAGATGTATGTAAAATGTAGATATATATATATATATATATAAATATTTCGGAGGTTATTCTCTCATGAGAATTTAATTCTATGCAGTCCTTTTGTTGTTGCATATATTAGTTTTCTATTTTAAAAATAAACATTTGTAAACATCACACAGTTCCATTTTATGATGTAACAAATTTTAATAAGCATACATTTTCAATAAAAAAATAAATACTTATTTAATTTTAAAAACACGTCTAAATAATACATAGTTAAAAAATTTAGTACTTATGTACTGTCACAACAATCTCTTAAGTTCAAGAAAACTGGCCAAGTGGGCAACTCTGATTTCGCATGTGTTGTACAAGCTGAAGTGACAACCATGTGCTTCATTTCATACAATGTTGCCAATATGGTTGCAATAATACACAAATACAGAAAAATTTGATACAAATTTTGATTACTGCAAAATAGAAAAAGTTTTTTTCTCCCAAATGACTTAGAATTAAGCCTTCATATATATATATTTTAATTTTCATAAAAAAAGTATTAACAAATACTTTATTTGAAATATGTGTATTTCGGTAAAAGAATGTCAAATAAAGTTTTGATAAGTATATTATAGTGAGCCTTCAGTTGTTTGAAACCTAGTACTGAACCAAATAATCTATTATGAAATAAGATCATGCTGCTAAATAAAAAAAATCAAACAAATTTTTAGAATATAATTGTATAATGGTACTTATGTGTTAGCGTCACCACAGCCATATTGGTGCCATGCAAATCGCACCATTTTCCACCAAAATCTAACTGACTGGTTTCTTTTCATATAAAACATGATGGAATCTTTGTTGTTTTGATATCAAGGTGTGATTCACGTAGGGCACTAATTTTGTTGCAGTGATGCTAATACGCAAGTACCTATGTAGTTTAAGTAATGTGATTGTGCAAGAATGACTTGGTTCTTCAGTTGTATAATTATTTTTTAAATTAAATAATTTGTTAATCTAAGTAGATGCAAAATCTTCAAAAAATAAAACATGCCAACCAGTGGATAAAATATCTTTCTATGTAGAATAAAATTACAAACCTTTTGTCACAGTTGAATTATTTTTTAATGGGATGATGGATATTAAAGATGTTTTTTCTACTGATGGAATAAATCTATATTCCCAGATCTACATATATTGCTTTGAATAAATTTATGTTCAAATTTCTTTAAAAATACAATTTTTATTAATACAATATTGCTTTGATAACATATTATTTGGATTAAACTGAATGCCCGCAATGCTATCTTTTTCTTTACATGTAACAGTTCTATGTTTTATATTAAATAGTTGAAATATTTCAGCAATGTTAAGACTTTTTCTGCACAGAACAAAACATGACATCCTCCCAAATTATGTACTCTATCCCTGTCCAGATTTATATTGAACTCGTGTGTGTGTTTTAAGAATTTTTTTCATTTATTTTCTATTAATTTTGTTTTTAATTATAACAAGTATTTTTTTTTTATTCATTATTTTAACAAATCATGAAAATTTAACTCTTAAAAAAACCTTCTATAAATAACATTATCGTTATTCCTAATAAAAAAATTCTTATTAAATATATAATCAAAATCTTGTAGAGAAAGTAATTGATATGCTTTTTAACTATGTAGCCTAAAACTTAGGTGTGTGGTTTCTGTTCTTTTGTATTATGTCTTTGACAAATGTAGGTAATGAGCAAAAAATGAATTTCTTGCTTTTTGAAGTTTTTTTTTTGTTTTAAGGAATTTATTCTTATCTTGCAAAATATAAAAGTAATTGAAAAAATAAACTTTATCTGTAATGTTTCTTATCTAACAATGAGTAAAATTTTTCATCAAAATGCACTTCTATTACTTTGCTTTCATCAGTCAAAAGTGAAAATTTTCCTTATGCTGTAATAATTATTGTAAATCAGTTCCTTTTAATTATTTTATATATAAAAATGTTTGAGGAAGGTTCACTTTCCTCTCCTTTTTTGCTGCTTCTTATTGCAAACCAAATAAAAATAAAAGTAGTTTTTAAATCAAATAAAGTTGATTCAGTCATATAACAATTTGTACTCCACAGAATTGTCAGATCAGGAAACAAAATACGATGACAGTCGATCAGTTTTCTATATAGTGTCTAGGGAAAAGAGAAGCTCCAATAATGTCATTGTTGACTTAAGCAGTGACATTTTTCCTTTACTCAGCTCTTTCAAGTAGATTGCTTCTGGGCTTCATGCATCAGTTCCTTTTGGCGTATCCAGTTCTGTGTTGTTTTTTTTTCCGTCCATCTTTTTGAGTTTCAACATGCTTTGTTGAATTCTACCCATTTTCAAGATTCAGATTGCTTTAAAAAAGGAAAAACTTTAAAAACCAAAAGGGACATTTCCGGGTGGGATGATTTAATAGTCTTGCTGTTTGGTTATTTTTTTTAAATTTTACTTTATTTATAACACTAAACATTCTTACTCAATCTAAAACAGTCTTAAATGTTTAATTTGTCAAGTTTAATAGGAAGTTTCTTTAAAACTGGTTTGGGGGGGGGACTTTTTAAAAAAAGACATATTCAAGTGCAACATTAAAATATTGGAGGATCGATACTGAAAATACATTACATTACATATTTGAATTTACATAACATAGATTGTAGAATAGTGTAAATTTTTATAAAATTTCAAATATATTTGATGCTTGCCATGCTTTCATTTTCATTGCTATGTAACTTAGAAAAAACTATTTGTAAGTTAACTAAAGGTCTGTGGATTTAAAATATTTTTATATTGTTTGAATGCATTACTTTTTAAAAGTAAAACATGATCTATGTCGATAGTGTAACTTTTTAGCATCATTTTCTTTTGATGTTTTATGCTTTAATACAGCATTTAAATGTATTTTATGGTAATATGTTAACTTCCCCCTATTAAAATGTGGCCACAGTAGCTTAGTGGTCAAGGTAACAGATTCTGGGTCGGCATATCATGAGTTTGAGCCTAGTACCGCTGAAGACCCTCTGTATAGGGGAGCGATGTGCATTAAATCTACCAAGAATTCATACATCCTCCTATTGGTGAGGTGTAGAAGTTAGGAGAGGGGGCTGCAGAACTCTGATGTTCTTGTCAATGGTTCAAAATTGTGAGGTCTGTCAAGAGTAGCTGAAGAGTGTGATGTTAATATCCCCCCCCCCATTAAAATTTTGAGGGTACAAAGTATGTTTCATTTCAAATTTCCATAGAATGCTCAATCAAAAATTTTCTTGAAATAAATCAGGTTACTTTAATATAATATGTGATGTATAATAACATAAAATTTCAATGTGTGTATCTTGTAACGAAAAATTTTAAAGCAATTAGCTTAATTTATATGAATAACTGTATGCTAATTCATATCAATTTCTTACATGTTTGATTTTTCTATCTTTTCCATTTGAAACTTATTTTCATACATCCATCTTGCATGTATTCTTTGATGTTTTAAGTCATTTTACATGTATAACATTTTATTATCATGAGTATTTTGGATCAAGTGTAGTTAAAGTTCTATCTAAGGCAGGGTGAAATGGAACAGATGAAAGAGGGCTTTTGTTCCAAAGTGAACAAATCTCGGAAGAATAAATTTATTTCATTTATGTAATAATTATTTATGTTAGAATTAAGTTTCTATTTAAATTGTTAAATATTTTGTAATTAATAAGCTAGATTTGTTGAACTCTAATTGATCTAAATAGCAAACAATCCACACCTCTTCTGTAAAACCTTTCTTGAAGGATCAGTTGGTACTGGATTGGGTGGGAGGACTTGGTTTTAATGAACCTTTATCGCCTATCATAAGTGTTTGAGTGACTTTATATAATATGTTTTAAATTGGGATTTTTAAATTTAAATATTAAGATAATCAAATACTATTACTGTAGATAAATAAAAACTAGAAATTATGTTTGTGTGATGGAAATTGCATGTGTTGTGAGGAGAGGTTACATTTGGGTGAAGGGGTGAGGTGAGCTTTGCCAGTCCAGTTATAGCAAGTTGCAAGATGAGAAAAATTTGGATTGAAAAAGTTAAAATGCATCTTGGTTGAGAGGAACTTCTGTGATTGGCTGACCAGAATGGTCAACTATTTTTACATTTAATTGGGAAGAGAAAATCAACCAATCTTTGAGTATTAATGAGTTCGATCAAGTTGGACTGCGCAAATCTATAGCTTAGTAGAAATGAAAAAATCAAACTTTAAATAAGGAATAGTTCAAATGAATTTATTTAGATGAAATCAGGGTCTATTAATATGGATCTAGGTCTTTGAAAAGTTAGATTTGGAGAATATTTTTCCATGTTCACGATTGATTTATTTTCATAGGTTATCAATTTTTATAAAGAATTTTATCGCATTTATCCTGATTCTTGCCTAATAGTGGATAGCTTACTAGCTGTAAGGTGCACATTCCTAATGAACCAGCAGGCATTTAAAATTTTTCTTGCAATTAAATTTTTGAGCTCTTCTAAAAAGTTAACAAGTCTTTACTGCATGTCCCCATGCAGGGTACGTGTAAGTAAGGATAAGTTTCAGGATCAGGGAAGAAGAAACCATTAGTTGCTTAAAAATCATTGTTGGAATACCATTTAAAGAGCATATGTATTTATCTTTTTTTATTAAAAAAGATTTAAAACCACTTATACAATTGTACCACTTATATATAGGTTATCTATACTTTATATTTTAAGGCCTTTAATTCTTGTTTTGTCAGCTTTTGAGTAGAAAAATAATTTTAATACTGCAAATCACTATTTTGCAGATTTCTTTTTAATTAACATTTATAGTAAAAGTAAACTAAATATTTTTAAAATAAAAGATTTTTTGAAGTCAAAAAAAAAAAAAAGAATGGAGGACCATTGAAAATATACATATATCAAAAGCCTCCCTTCACCTTTTTTACTCAACAAAGAATTGAATTTTTAAATTGGTTTTTATCTATTCCTGTCAAACTCTGTTTTTATTTTATAAACTCTGCTTATTTTTTTAATATTATAATAATACTAATTTCGAATAATGGTCCTAAATTTTTAATGATTAAATTTTGATGTAAAAGGAGCTTAAAATTCCATGTTGAGCTTTGATTCTCTATGAAATTTTTAAAATTCTAATGACTTCTATTTCAAAAAGCAGTATTTTTTTTTTTTAATATTTTTATGGGTGTAATTTTTTTTTCTTTTACAGGGTAAACTTTATATGTTTGATAAAATATTTAAACCTAATGCAACACAAGATAAAGTCTATAATGAAGCAGCAAAGGCCATAGTAAAAGGTAAGGTTAATGTTCTGATTAATAATTTGTAAAATTGTACTTTTTAAGTTGATATATTTTTTGTTTTTTATCCTTATTATTCGTTGTAAATTGATAAATCTATATTAAAGGAACTTAAAATTCTGTGTAGAATTTTGGATTTTCTATGAAATTTTTTTGGAAATCGTAAGGTTTTACATAAAAAGTGATTAATAGATTCATACTGTTAGGGGGGGGGGAGTAGTGATCTCGAAACTTTTTTTGATTCTACCCTTCCAAAACCAAAATTGTAAGTTATACCCTATTTAATATTAGGTTGGGAAAAAAGAAATCCATTATTTTTTCTGCAGATGGCTCTGTAGTGATCAATATCTCGTAAAATATTGATCAAACAATTTCAGATTTATGCTAGTTGCAAAAATAACAATTTGCACTAAAAAAATTTTTCTTGCTTAATTCAGTTGTGATTTGTAGGTGTTAAGAATCGGGGTCAATAAAGAGAAAATTTGGTATATTTTAAAGTTTTTCTTTGATAAAGGTAAAAATATAAGCCAGGTAACTGAGATTGTGAATGGTGTTTATGGTCCTGATACTGTAACAGCCAATTAAGTGCAATTTTGGCTTCGTCAATTCCCGCTGAGGTATGCCCGCCTTCGATAAAATTGCAGAAATGATCAAAATTGACCGACATGTTAATAGTTGTAACAGTAGTTTCCCCCTAATTCATGTGAAAACAGAATTAGGTGTTCTTATTTTCTCTTTAATGTGCTTTCTTGAGTAATCGAATATGATGAATTAAAACACACATGGCATTTGAAAATTGTATTAGAGTCAGTGCCGGTTTATCTATTGGGTTGGGGGCCTGGAGGATCCCTGAAGGGCCCGGATAAGCTGGATTTGACCAGATTTTCTGGTTATAAATTTCAATCCTCCAGTGCCAAGGGGGCATGTAGATCTTCTGCGCCCAGGGCCGAAATGGGCTTAAATTGGCACTGATTGGATTCGGCAGATTAGACCAAAAAGGCACCTTGTGGAATAGGTCGCTACAATTATTGACCTACGTAGAGGATAAAAATATTGGAAAGTCAAAGAGGCTTTTTCAGCTCTTGAATCTTCTGTCAGAAATATGGGCTTCACTGCCAATGAGGATAAAACAATTTTTGGAAATCTCATCCTCCATGGTAAATTACTCTAACCCTTTGAGTATTAATGGTTACACCTTTGAAAAAGTTGATGAATTTAAATACCTTTGCATGATAATTAATGGTTAAAAATAAAATAAGAGCAGCAGTTGATAACAGAATCAATATAACTAGTAAATGCTTCTATGGTCTGCAAAGACAATTAAGATCTAATACAATCAGCCACAAAACTAAATGAAGAACTTACAAAATACTAATATTGCTTTATGCAAGTGAAACATGGGCTTTAAACAAAGATATAATGCTCTCACGACATATTTAAGAGAAAAATCCTAAGCTATCTTTGCCCCAGTGCATGAAGGAGGACGCTGAACCAGATATAACTTTGAACTATACAGGCTTTATTGACAACTACAAATAACACATCTGTAGAAATAGGTTAAGATGGCTTGGCCATATTTGGAGAAGCTCGGAAGATATCCCATTAAAATCTTGACTTTTAAAAAACCTGAAGGAACCCGAGCTAAAGGAAGACCACCAACTAGATCAGGGGTGGCCAATCTTTTTGGGAAAAGTGCCACTATCTAAACTTTAAAAAATCTTGTGTGCCTCTTCTATATATAACTTTTCCAACAAACAAAAAAATACAGAAAGGTGAAAAAAATTTATTATGTAGTTTTTATGCAAATCAAAGTAGTGGAAATTTAAAAATAATGTAATAAATATAAGTATAAATCTCGTTTTTATTGTTAATAAATTTTTAACAAGTTCGATCAGTAAGGTTAGGTATAAAATAAAAAATGAGTTCCTAACTTGAAACATTGAATTCTAAATCAGGGATGCACAACCTTTGGCCGGCAAAGCCTTTAAAGGTGGCCCGTGAATGTCTATTATAAAAGAAGAGTAATCTAATATGGAATGGACCTTTTCAATTAAACAGGAAAAAATCGCATACGAAGATAGTATTACAGCAAATAATTGTTTTACAGTTGCTCATTAAGTATTTTTTTTTCAATTTATTATGCGGCTTTTCAATATCTTTCCTTCATGGCTATCTGCGAGTATGAGTTTTCGTATAGGAGAAGCTCGCGGACGTGGTATACTAGAAGGTTAAAAGGAAGTAAGTTTCCAGTATGATTTGGCCTTTTCTTGCAGACATAGCAGGCCATTTGAATGACTTGAACACAAAGCTACAAGGAAAGAATCAATTCATTTTTCAATTGATAAGTAACGTAAAGGCATTTAAACAAAAATTATGTTTATTTCAAAACCAGCCGAAAACTAAAAATTGTGCACACTTTCCCTACGGCCAAAAAATGCATGAAACATTTCCACACATGAAGATGCAGTATGAGGAACAAATTCAAATTTTGCGCAACGCATTTGCTGATCAATTTTTAGATTTAAAAAGTGCCAAACGAAAATTGATGTTTTTTCTTCTCCATTTTCTGTTGATTTAAATCTAGTGGATGAGAGTATGCCTTAATTGATTTACAGAATTCTGATGTTATCAAAAATCAATTCAAAGAAAAATCGATATTAAAATTTTATAAAAACTTATCCGAGGATTTTTTGTACTTAAAGCAAAATGCAGCTGCATGCCCCACTTTCTTTGGCAGCACTTACATTTGTGAGCACTCTTTCTCACTAATGAATTTAAACAAATCAAAAATAAGAAATAGAATAGCAGATGAGAACCTTTCTTCTGTTCTACGTATTGCCACAACAACCTTAAGCCTGACGTAAAATCAATAACTTCAAATATTCAGTTCCAGCCATCTCATTAAATCTTACAAATTTTAAGTACTAATTTTTTCAAAATTTAAACTGTGTTCTCTATATATTTAGCAAAACTTTTCCTTTGTTATATTGTCACATAGAAAGGAACAAGGCAATGTTACCCAATACAAGATTTATTTTGTCGTAGTGTTTTACACGGGCAGCACCACAACTGAAGACCTATCCAGTTGCAGTACTTTTATAAACCTGGTGGAGAGTTCTAAAATAACTACCAGGGGAAAGATTAACATAAATTCAATTTATATAATTTGCAAATGTCCGTTATAATAAATAACGAAAGTCATGATTAAATTTAACAAACAAGTATCTGGGAGGATCGAACCCGAGCCACCTGCATGGTAGAGCAGTGCTCTAACTGTTCGGCCACTCAGAGCATATCAGTTCGTGATAATATAATTTCAAGTTTGCCACCTTTTTAGCAGGAATTTTTTTTTGAGCCAAAGCATTTTAATCTTTCCAAAAGTGTTTGTGTTTCATTCATTTATCAACTGCATAATGTGTACCTGAGTAAGTAATAATTGTGATAAATGCATAAACATTGTCATAAAACAGTGTTTTCACGGTTGTAACATATTTGCCATTGCGTAATACTTTGGCCCTCGATATGATTCTATTAAATTTTTTGGCCCCTCATCCTAAAAAGGTTGTGCATCTATCTCTGTTCTAAATTATTACTGAACAGTCAGCACTCTCTTAACTCTTTCCCTGGCGTAGGCGCGATAACACACCGAGATAAATCCAACTCGTACCTGGCAACGGTGTGTTTTCACGCTTTGACCGTTAATTTTTCAGCCATTTAATTGTTAAATTGCCTGCCAGACCACGGTAGGATTTAAATACCCCTGCCGCCAGGGAAAGAGTTAATATAGCTTTTAAATTAGTAAAGTTTTTTTTTACTGAATCATCTTTATTAGGATTAGTTCTTGAAGAGGCTAATAAAATTAGGTTGTTTTAAGTATGGATTAGTTAATTCTAAGGGATATTTTGATTTTATTATGTTCATATCAGAAAACATTTATTCACAAACATATTGATCCAAACCTACTACAATATCTGACTGCCCAATCATGTAAATTTGGAAAAATGCTTGTCTTTTCAACTTTTAAAAATTCAAAATAATTCAGATCCTTTGAAGTTGAAATAAGTTCCTTATATTTGCTTCAGTATGTATGGTGCTGTAGGTCAATAATTCTGATTTGGATTTCAGGCGAGTAACAATTAACATCTTACTGAGAAATTATGAAAAAGGATGTATGAAAAGATTAGCATTTTTTTTTTAAATCACTGAATGAATCCTGCAAAATGCATATTAAATTTTTAAATCTATCACAGCTTGGAGCATTATTAACTTTGGTAAATACTTGTGCATTTCTGTGAATTGTGTTAATCTCTTTTCTCCAAATCAAGACAAAAAGAAAGCTTGTTTGCAAAAAAAAGATATAAACTAAGGTAGGAAAAATACTATCTTTTCCTTATCTTAAATTTTAAAAATTTAAATGTCCCGTATTATCAGTAACAAATACCAAATCCTGAAGCTGATCTTCATTCTTGAGTAGTAAACACTCACTGGGTAGTTCATTGCTTTCTTCCAGGTATTTTAAAACACACTTTCTCAAATTTCAAAATCTCACAAATACATTTCATTTGGAAAGCTAGCATCCACATAATTTTCTATTGTAATTCTATTAAGTGTATTTAAAATAAATTTTGATGGGATTTTTTTCCTAGGAGAACTAACTGCATTTCAATGAAGCAGTAAAAAAAATTGGTAGATTTATTAGTATTTTTTCAAATTCTTTAATTTTTCAATGTCTTTGTGTGTCACTGTTACAACTCATCCATGTCACAAGTACCACCCCTGAACTGGATGGTTGGGTGACATAAAGATCTAAATACTTTAAAAATTAGAGAGGAGTCGCTGCAAATAGAGGATACTAAAAGGAAACTGTGTTGAGGCAGCCAGCCACATGTACTTTTAAAGAAGAAAGAATTAAAACACTGAATTTCTTAATCCAAAATCATTTCATGTTCCCTGATAAGAAATGGTTAAGATAAATTGTAGATATTTGTTATAGTTTCTGTATTCTTATGCTTAACAAAAGTGAAATTTGAGAATATTTTTATAAACATATAATTTCAGATATATATAATTTCTATAAAAAAATGACATATTGTATGGAGGATTTAATTTTATGTAGCAGATATCCACTTTTAAGTATTTAAATGAATTGCTCTTGAGTACTTAAAATAATATTTTTTTGTATTGTGCTGTAGTTAATTAAAAAGTATTTAATATAAAATTATTTATTGCTAATATTTTTTATAGATGTGCTTATGGGCTACAATGGAACAATATTCGCCTATGGACAGACGTCTAGTGGAAAGACGCATACAATGGAGGTAAAATATATATATGTATTTCCAATTTAATTTGTATTCTACATTTTTAAAAGAGTAATAAAATATTTTTTAGGTTTTGCGCATCAATGATTATATTGAATTTTACTTTATTTTTCTTCCATTTTTGGTTATTTTAAATTTTGTGAATTTTTTCAGTGTGCATTTAAGAAACTTTGAAAGAAATCTGGTTACTGTATTAAAAAAATGAATTCAATGTGTACATTTTTTTTTAGTGTCCTTAAAGCTTTTTATCTATTTGTTTTAGATAGTAATAGATAAGATTGAAATTCTCGGATTATATTTTGAGCTATAGTTTTAGCCTAATTTTATATTAAAATTGTTTTTAAAAAAAATTCTGTTACTGTTTTTTCAGGGTGTTCTGGGTGATCCTGTCCATCAGGGAATAATTCCTCGAATTGTTAATGACATTTTTAATCATATTTATTCCATGGATGAAAATATAGAGTTCCATATCAAAGTAAGTAAAAGAATTTTTTAATGAAATTTGTGAAACAAATAGCTGTAGGAAAGTAATAAAAAAGAAATATTTGTTCTGCTGACATGTTTATTTATTCATTTTGTGGGGGAAAAATACTTAATCAAAATAAGTTTTGTTTAACGTACTAAAATTATTTGCAGTATTAACAATCCTGAAGAATAATAAAATTCTACAGATAGGTTATTGTGAAATTATTACTGAAGCAAGTAATTCATTTTATTTAGTACAAATATCTTGCTAGATGTTTGAAATATATTGTTACATGAATGATCCTTAACCCTTTCAGGACAAAGGACTCAAACGTATGTACCGCCATGACCAGAGGGTTTTGTGTAGTTAAGCCTAAATCAATGTAATTGGCATACAGATGTCAGAAATATCATTATCATAAAATTCTCAATTAACAAAACAATCATAATTTATTATTTGTCATTGTCACTACTCTCAGATTCTAATTTAAAATTAATTTTGCATCATTCTGATATTCTAAGTTCAATTAAACATTTTCAATGCTTCGACCTTGAAAAGCAAAAAAAAAAAATTGTCTACCAGTTCTAATTATGCATTAAAAACTACACTGCAAACCCAAATCAAATGCTCTGGCGAAAATAAATCTCTCATCTTCACTATAAACAAGAATCGTGTTCATTTGAAGAGCAGTCATAAAGCATGCAATTCGGAAACATTCCCCCTTCCCCTTATGTTTAGAAAACAAAAACCACGTGTATGTGAGTAATATTTCTCTCATTTCAAGAAGGTCAGATCTACATATATCTCAAACCTTATGGGCATATAATGCCATCTATTGCCAAAAAACTGAGCTTAAACGTTTCAAGTGTGTGGCTTGTATACAGGACACTAGGTTACTGTCGATGTTTCATGCTGGCTCAAATATGGGATGTTCGTCCCAAAAGGGTTAAAGAAAAGTCTCTTTTACAAGCAAATCTGAATATTTGTGCCAACAATAAATGTAATTTTTACTTTAAAGAATCATATAAACTAAATATGTTGTAACAGTTTTTCATTGTATGAGCATCCTTGTATATTTATAATTAGCATATGCAATTTGGTAAAGTACCTTTACCTGTTTAAAAATTCTCAAGCATATATTTCATGTGGAATGGGAAAAAATTGTAGGTTTTGTTCTTTAAGTATATTGAGATACTGAAACCAGATTATTTTAAAATATTAAAAATTCACTAAATATTTTAAATTTATGTATATGAATAATGATACATTTTATTCTCCATGTTCTTTGTAGCTATATGTATAAAAACAGTTGTAATTTTTAAAAAAATTTATCTTGGAATTTGTGTGTAATCATTTATCGGTACATTTCAAGAATTAATTAGGTCGATTATTATTAGCCTTTTCAGTTATAATAATTTGAATTTTTATTCAAATCTTAATTGGAGAAACTTTCTTTTTCTTTAGGTATCCTATTTTGAAATTTATCTAGACAAAATCAGAGATCTCCTTGATGGTAAGAAATAGATATCTTCCCTTTATAGAACTCACCTTATAACAGTTTTAAACAGGGGTGGCCAACCTAAATGACCTTGTGCACCTCTTCGTTAAAGCATTACAATCAGCAAGTCACGTATAAAAATATATATCTTTATGTTAGGTTTTGACTTATTACAAACAGAATGGCGTGTTATTATGGTTTTCATTGTTTTTCATGTATGTGAACATAGATAATCTAATAATAATGCAATGATCAAGTAATGTTTAATTTATTTATTTACTAAGATACTCTTGTTTCTCACTTAGTTCTTGCAAGTTGATTTCAATTAGTGTATTTTCACATCGTAATTAATGTTGCAGGTTTTCATCTGTTAAGTTTGAGCTTAATTTATGTTTAGTAAGTTTCATTTTTGAAAGAAAAAAAAAGATTAGCAGTAACAGAAGCAACATAATAAAATAGGAGCATTTACAGATTTATTTGTTAAAAAAAACCACTAAAAACAAAATAGTTGCAGTTTGTAAAGTTGTAAGGAATTCGCGGATCGCAAAACTATTCAAGTTGGGCCACATTCAGATTGCCGGTTGGTTACCCCTGGTATAAAAAAATAGTGCTTTAATTCTATGAGGGAAAAATATTTTACTAAATGATCTTTACCTATCTATACCACTCTCTCTCTAAGTTAAAGATCTGTATTTATAAAAATATTTTTTATGTATTTTAACTTCTAAAGTAGGCAAAGAACATTGTTAAGCAAATTTGAGCAGTTGAAATCCTTTGTTTTATGTAAATTCTTGATTGTTTAATGATTTATAGTATTTTTTATGTGTTGAATATGTACAAAATGTTAATTTTTATGAAAATGATACATATTTTTATTTTCCAACATTCATCTTGTTTGAATAATTGTAATTGGGTATGGCAACTGCAGTTGCCATACTCAATAAGCTTCAAATTTTATCCAGTTTTTTTAAAAAAATATATAGATGGTTTTTCTTTTTGTGCAACATCTTAATTTAAAATTTCCTATATGCATAATTTTTATCTATAGATTATAACTTTGGAAATTTATTTTTTAGTTTCCAAAACTAATTTGTCTGTACACGAAGACAAAAACAGAGTACCTTATGTTAAGGTAAGCATAATATATGTAAAGTAAAATTCTACAACAAAACTTTTTATTACTATTTTAAGATATGTTAATCAAAATTAGTCTCTATCATTAAATGCAGTTATGTGAAAATATTACTTTATAGGGTGCAACTGAAAGATTTGTGACGAGCCCTGAAGAAGTGATGGAAGTCATAGATGAGGGCAAAGCTAACAGACATATCGCTGTGACAAGTAATTTTACTTTTCTTCCTTCTATCTTATAATGATTAATTACTTATTAGGTGAACTGTATGTATATTCTATATAGGTTATATGGAGTAGCCTGACTCAACTTCCTTTTGAAGCCTTTTTATATTTATTTATAATGTTTACATAATGTTTCTTCAAATGTTATGTATACAAATGTTTTTAAGTAATATTTTATTTCACTGTCTATTGAGTCATCTTAGGAGGTGTAGCTACCCTCTCACATCATTATTGTCTTATTTATCAATTTGTCTACAATGAATTATAGTTTAAAATATTGTGTTCTTTTTCATTATATAATGCATTCATTATTGAAATGCAGTTAGTATAAATAGCATTTTTTTCCCACCTATTAGTTTCCTTGTTATAAGATAATCTTAAAGTAAATGATTTTATTTATATAATGTGTTGATGAAATGATGACAGTGGTTCAATTAACTATTAAAAATTATGTTAAGGAATCCAATTCAGATACTGGGAATTCTACAAAACAAAGTGTCTAATAAAAAATTGTGTATCAATCTTTTAGTTGTCTTTTAAATTATTGACTTAACTGCTTACTTCTTTAGATATGAACGAACACAGTTCTAGGAGTCACAGTGTGTTCCTTATTAATGTTAAACAAGAAAATTTAGAAAATCAAAAGAAACTCAGTGGAAAATTGTACTTAGTAGATTTAGCTGGTAGTGAGAAGGTAAGAAAGCTTTAATCATTAAAAAACAATATGTAACTTAACTTTATATTGATCAAAAAATGAAATTATGCCTCTTGAATTTTTACAGTGGTATTGATCATAATTTGTTAATAGTTTTTTCTTTGTTTTCCTGAAATGTCCATAAATCTATAGTTATGTATATTTTTTTCCAAATCGGGATTTTGTTGAAGTACTTTTAAGTGTTGTGAATGAGGCTTTTTTTTTTTAAATATTGTATTCATTCTGAAAAATTTACATATTTAAGCTTCAATTTATTTGCTTTCATCATGTACAGTTGTAAATTCTCTGTTCAAGTATTAAATATATAACTTTAAATAAAAGACTGCTGCATTGAATAATATGAATTTGATGAATGAAATAATTTTAACTGCCCTGTTATAATACGAATAAAAGCTTAATATAATTAGTTATGTGATTTTATATTTGTGTAAATTTGTATACTTGCCAAGTTTTACGCTTTACATGTAAAATGTATGCATTTCCGCTTTTCATTTTTCTTTTATGCCTAAATCATTTGTTTCTAAATGTTTGCAAAATTTTCTTAATATTAGTTGTATTTGTTTGCTATAGCTCTTATTTTATATTCATAATAACTTGAAAATAAGACAAAAATTATAAAACTCATTGCCATGAAGTTTTTAAAAAATTCACGAAGTTTGTCCTTTTTTTTCTGCATATTGCATTTTGTTATCCATTGGTTCTGTGTAGACACTGCTCCTTTAAGTGAAGCATTTTTATTTTTTATCATCCGCATTTCTTTTCATTCCTTTCATTTTGTGCTTTGTGCACGTTTGTCTTCTGTAGCCTTCAAATGGTCATGAAATATGTTTTTATTGATTATTATGCTTATACCATGTTGTCTTGCCAAGGCAAAATATATTTTATAATGTATGTCTTACAGATATTTGCATTTCTTACAATGGCCAGTATATTACCTGTAATGTAAAAACTCTGAAGCACATCGCAAGTAAGAAATTAAGTAGCAGTTGCAAAAAATGTAATTTTTTTCCTCCCGATGGAGGATATCCTATCAAATGTAATCAGTGTTGAAGTACTGTTTTATAATTTCTCTTGTAGAACATAATGTTCCATTTGATTGCAGCCGATCATACCAGTCAACTTTTTTGAAAATGTTTCCAAACACTGGCATTGCCAAGCAAGTATCAATGTGGAAAGACTAAACCACCTACTTTCTGTAGGGAATTGACTTCTATTTGGAAAGGGTATATGATTAAGTGCATGAAACAGTGTAATTTTGCAGCAGCTTCTGATTGCAACAAATTATATCCTGTTGTGATCACTTTGATCCTGAAAAATGTCCAAATGGATATTTTTGCAATTCCATATTTGTTTGGTAGTTCCACTGGAGAAGAAATCAGAATTCTCATTGTGGATGGATTTTAAAAAGTGTTGAATACCCTTTAAACATTTAGTTTCGTTTATGACACATAATGCTCCATTACAGTGAAAATGGGTTTGTTACCTGTTTAATAGGAGGAGGGGGTTTGTAATCTTAATTATGGGTTGCTCATGTCATTTAAAACAGGCTGTTTTGATTTTGCTCTCCAGGTATTAAAACGTTATTTTAATAGCAATAAGTTAAATTTAAAACAGATGGAAATAAATTGTTTTTTAAAATATTTAAGGCATTCTGGAAAATATTTGCTTGTATATGCCATAAGTGAATTGAATATTATTTAAGCCAAAATGCCTAATTTTTAATTTTGTGGAATTCAGTTTTTCTTTTTATCTTTGTAGGTTAGTAAAACAGGTGCTGAAGGCATGGTTCTGGATGAAGCCAAAAATATTAATAAATCACTTTCGGCACTAGGAAATGTGATATCGGCTTTAGCAGATGGAAATGTATGTATCATTATTCCAAGTAATATCAAGATAAAATCTTTTTTTTTGTGTGTAAATTGTTAATTTGTATAATTAAATTTTGAATTTTTTGGATAAAATATGTTGTGTAGAAAATTTTTGGAACATTTCAATTTTAATTAGTTATTTCTAAAATGAGTAGCTCTGGTAACCTAGTGGTATAGTCACAAACTTGTGGCTGGCGTGTTATGAGTTCGAGCCTAGTATCGCAGAAAACCCCTCTTGTGTAGAGGAGGGTGCATACTAAATCTGTTGAAGCTCTAACATTCTCCTGTTGGTGTAGTGTTGTAGTTTGGAGAGAGAAAGATGCCTGCTCGGATGTCTACCTCTTTACTTGACCAAGCTTTAAAATTATAAAGTCTGTTTCCAATAGCCCTCAACTTGCTTTATAATGTGATGTTAATATAACTTTCATTCACTCAATTCTCTATGTATATATGTGATAGATGCATATATGTTTTGGATTGTACTGCATTATATTTTTTGTTTGATGAACTGACAGTAAATGCATTTACTATTTAATGATGTAAATAGTTGATAAGTATAAACACTAGTTTTTAACCAGAATTTTTTTTTTCTGTATTGCACATTTTTTTTATTTCTTAATGGATGTTGTCTGATATACTTAATGATTGGCGCAGTACTGAAGGCAAACTTTCATAAATATTTTATTTTCATTTATTAAAAAGTAGGGAGAAAACATGTTACTGAAATTAACTTGCATATTTTAAAATATAATCATAATCTGATAATTTATTTTTGTGTAGACTGTCAAAAGATGATTTAACTACTCTGGATAATTTATGTGAAGAAGTTGTTAAAGCAAACAACTTCTTCACAGACATCTAACAATTATGTCTATATTTTATCTATTTCAAATCAATGTATCATAAAGCAATATGCTTACAAATTTGATATTCTTAAGTAGAATGGAATTATGTTTAAAGTAACTTGCTTGCCTTCCTTCAAGTTTGTCATTTAATCAAGCAGTTATCCCCCCCCCCTCCTCCTCAACAGTACATTAATGTTTAGTTTTGGAAGTTATAAGAAGAGAAGAAATTGTATCCTTAAATTCGTAATTATATTTACTACTCACAAGCCTTTTTACATCTTTACACCAGTGTAAATTTTTGCCTTTAAAGTATGAAATTTCACTATGATATTAAAGTCCAAGTTTTGATGCCCAATTTCACTGAACATTAATTCCAAAAATTGTTCATCTACTGTATCATTTTAATTCAAGGTAAGTTAGTTTGGAGAAAATTTCTATCCATTTTTCTTGAATTTCTTGATAGTTAGTTTTGAAGTCATATGGTCAGTAGTCATTTGAGAAATGTGTCACATTGCACCAAAATGAAACAGCTAGAGTTTTAAAAAAATTGAGGTCTCTAGTTATGAAATTAGCTGAAATTCATTGTTAATTTTGCATTCTTTTTTCTGTTATTTTATTGACATTGTTTCTGCCTTTCCTGTATTTGAATACATTTCATTTTATTTCTTTCAGAAAAGTCATATACCATACAGAGACAGTAAATTAACCCGTATTCTTCAAGAGAGCTTAGGTGGTAATTCTCGCACAACTATCATCATCTGTTGTTCTCCTGCTTCTTATAATGAATCTGAAACCAAATCCACACTAGAATTTGGTCGAAGGTATGCTTTAAATGAATCATTATTTGATGACCATTTTTTAAATATGTTTGTATAATATTGGTTAAATATGTTGATTTGTTACAAATTTGAATTAATTGTATGTTGACTAAAATTTTGAATTTTAAGAAAACTTGTGAACTATTTTGATAATGCAAAAGGTTTTATTATGCTGAAGTATTCTAAAAATTTTGTTAAGCAGGTTGGGTTAGCTATTAACTTGCAATAATAACTATAAACATAACTTTTCATTTGGTTAGTAGTATCTGGAATTCTTTTAAATTTGTTTCAATCATAATGCCTTTAATTTTATTAGAGATTTGTATGGAAATAGTACATTAAATATCTACACTATTAAAATTCGTAGGTAAACAAACGTATGTATCTGTGTGTCTTATCTTCTCACAAACTGCAAGACGCAGAAACTCACCAAAGGTACCAGAAGATCGGGAATGATCAGAGAAAGCTGTTTTGACCATTTATATTCTGATATTGCAATTAGTTGAAAAGATATTAAAATCCTTAAAACACATTGTGTTGTTTATTCCGCTAATACCTGCTGGCGCGATTGAAGGACCATGGGGAGTGAAGTTCCAACTTTTTTCACTTTTTTAAAATAACAATCTACTTGTTTCTATTAAACTCAGACAAAAAAATAATTACAGAATAGGAAAGATAATTTATTTCACCACGATACTGTATAATGTTTTTTATAGTATAATATTTGTTTTTTTTTACGATTTTTTAAAAAGGAGTTAAATTTAATGCCTTTTTATGAAAATGACATCTAAATCATTGTGTGTGAATTTATTTTTGCGTTAATGGATCGATATTCTACACTGATAAAGTTCATGCTTTGCTCTTTTAGAATCAGTCATTTAAAAAATAAAATATTAAAAACTTTTTTTTTTGCGATTTTTCAAAAACTAGATTTTACTTAAACATTTAATAACTTTGTCATTTATTAAGATAATTACATGAAACTCCCCCCCCCCCATGTATAGACAAATATTATTCGTAATTTATACAAAGATTAAAAAAATTGCTTACAAATTATGGATTTTAAAAAGGTTTTTGTGTTTTTCATCTAATACACTTTTTTGAAGAATTCATTTATGCAGTATTTTTTAAACCTTTTTTGTTTAAAATTAGAGTTATGGATGAGTGAAATTTGGAAACTTTTAACTTAAAAATTAAATCCTCAAAAGAAAATTAAAACTTTAAAAAAAAACATTCACAAAACACGTTTATGCAAAGGAAATGATGTAATTGGTGTCGAAAATCTAGCCAATTGAAATTTCATCATGTGGCTCTTTAGACTTTTAAGCTGAAATGGAATATAGCAGAATTCCTGTAAAAGTTATGAAATTTTGTAATTTTAAAAAATTTAATTCTTTCTTTTTTCATTACATAAAACTTTTTTTTTTAAAAAAAGTTTCGTTTCTGGGGGCCCAAAAATTTTTATTTAAAAAATTGCCAAATACCAGTAAAAATTAATTGTGGTAAACCTACCACAGAATTCAAGATTTTAAGGGCTTAAGACGCATATATGCTGAAAGACGAATTTAGCAACCTTAATATTTTTAAATCTTTATTCATGACCACTACCTAGCTCTGCATGCATTATCAGAGGAACGAATTGCTTCAAATATTTCCTACAGTGTGGCATCCTGAATCATATTGGTAGATTGGTTTGCCACGCCATAGCTACAAGGTTGCCGACCCCTTGTCTATACAATAAATATTTTTCATTCCTTTTTCTTAATTTAAATTTTTGTTTTGTGATGATAAAGAACAAATGCTTAAAAGTTTGAGGGAAAATTTCGTACTAATAAGTTTTGAAAAGGATTTTTTTTAATTAATAAATCTGGGAATTACCATTGCTGTTCTACTGAATATATTGGATAACATCTGTCTAACCTAATGTTTTTGTATTGAACAATTTGCTCTTAAAATTTGTAATTAAAAAATTGTAACTATGTTATTTATTCACAGCTTCATTTTTAAAGTTTGTGTATGTGCTCTTATTCTTCCAAAAAAAAAACATAGTCAACTGATTATATAACTAAGAGAGTATGATAATGGCTTAGCACTGTATCCATGTTATTTTTTAGAGCCAAGACTATCAAGAACACAGTAATTGTAAATGAAGAGCTGACAGCAGAAGAATGGAAGCGACGTTGGGAGAAGGAAAAAGAAAAGGTTACTAAACTAAAAGGTCAACTGTCAAGAGCAGAAGCTGAACTCAATAGATGGAGGAATGGTAAATTACTAAAAGAATAAAAAAAAAAAATTTGTATTTTTAAATTACTGCAGCATTAAAACATAGAGAAATTGTGCAGTATAATCATGGTTTTGTGAGTTATTATTTGTTTTAACCCTTTAATTGCCAAGGATAAGTTACAAAATTCACCTCATAGTGCCACTTCTTTTCCTACAGGCGCACGTTGTTACGCAGTTTATTGAAGGAAAAGAAAAAGATAAAATAATAAAATGAAAATAAAAAAATGAAATCTCTACAGTTACAATATAACAAAGAATAAATTATCTTATCTGTTCTGTGATATATCCTAAAGCATGAATGAACACATAAACCAGTATCGCATTCGTGCAAAAAATTTAAAAGCTCCTGTTACACATCATAAGTGAAAACTAGCTTTCATGGCCCGGCGTTGCACGGGCTTTTACCGAGTGCATACATATGTGCATTGACAAAAAAACATACAAAATGACAAATGAAATTCATAAAGTGTCTTTTTTGAAACTACCTTTTTTAAAAAAATAAAGATAATCAGTTTTATAATATTTTTAAAAAATATATGGCTACTATGTTTTGTTCATTATTTTACATATGTGTATAAAATGTTTCACATATTCAAGAAATATTTTTTATAAGAATTCATAAATTTATTCGTAATGAATTCAGTGGTATGAAATTTCCTGAATGAAATCAAAATCTAAAAACTATAATAATTATATAAAAGGAGTGAGCTTGTGAATCATGACACAGTTATGAAATAGCAATATAATAACTAACAAAATATAACATGCATGCGGCTATTTCATGTTTAATTATGTTTTGTTCATTATCGTACATATGTGTGTAAAATATTTTTCATATTGAATAAATATTGCTGTAAGAAGTGGTATATAAATGAAAAAATGTATTACAAAATGATATTATGTTCAGTAAAACAAAGGAAAAAATACTTTGAAATTAAAATTGCTTTTGTAACCTGAGAGAATGCTTGAAGTATCATTGTGAAAATGACAACAAATGAAGAATAGAAAAGAGCACACTCAAACTAACAAAAAACTGCATACCTAGGAATTTCATCATTCATGGAATATACCCTTTCAAATTCCTTCTCCACCTCGTCACCTAAATAAGTAAATTCTTTAAAAGCACTGTCAATGTCATTTTATTGTATTCCAAAGCTGTGGGACTAGTTTTAAACAGAGCAACACAATACAAAATGTCATACTTTGGAAGGACGAGTATACACACATCCGAGGCTCTTAAGGGGTTAAACAAATATCCCTTCTACCCTGTGACCCAGCTAAAGGTGTGGATTGAATTAAAGGATCATACAACATGATGAATTCCAATTATTTTATTTATCACTATAATCAACTCAAACACAAATAACACTGTGAATAAGATACTTAAGTCAGGCAATAGAGGGAAGAGACTAGATTCGTATTTGGCAGATACATATAATAATGTGGTTCCTCCTTAATAGTACTTTACACCGAAGCTATTTAATGTCCGAAATACTACTTGTACCCTCTAATCATCAACGCAATATGAAGTTGACAGTACCTGATTTTAGGCAGTCTACTGATCAATTGTAAATACTTTTTCTTCCTGATAATACTCCTCAACAATGTAATCTTTACCATGAATCGTTCTAGTTAGCTAAACTTCTGACTATCTAACTTTTTGTTTATTAATTCTCTTCACTATCTATTCACTTCCAATCCACTCACAATTCACTAACTCTAACTTGTGAAGTAGTTAGAATAATAAAATTAATTTACAATCATGTTTCCTTATTTTAGGAGAAGATTGGTTAAAATTTGCTGGCCCCTAAGAATTCCCAAGAGAATTAGTTAAAGGACGTGTATAGATCCATCATAACTATAAATTTTTAAAAAATGTGCAGTATATAAAACTCATTGTTTATCATTTTTTTAAATTTCTAAAGTAAACAAATGAGCTTTTTAAGAAACAAAAAAAAAAAAATTTTAAATATTCATAATTGAAAAAAAGAGAATAATGTGATAAAAATGATTTAAATTTCAACAAAATATTCTACTTATAATCAATTTTAAAAAGTATAGTAAATTATCTAATTTTTTTATTTTGTATGATGTTATAATGTATATATTTAATACTTTATAGGTGAATCTGTACCTCAAGATGAGCAACTACTTACAAAAGATCTCGAAGCTAGTACTTTGTCTCTGAGTGACACCTCCTCAGTGACCAACATTCCTGCCACAATTGTCCAGGTATCATCAGAACCTGTGGGTAATGATGAACGAGTCAAATTTGAAGAAGAACGCATCCGACTATATGCACAGTTGGATGAGAAAGATGACGAGATCGATCGGCAAAGTCAGCTTATTGAGAAGCTTAAAGAACAGATGCTGGAGCAAGAAGAGGTATAATTTCTGCCCTTCAAATATATGTTCAAGCATATGATGAAATTGATCTCAATATGAAAGTATTAATTTATTTGAATGCTATAAAGAGTAGTTCTCTGAAATTTTTGTATTTTGAGCATGTTAAAAATTATATGCATGCATTTAATTCCTATATAAATTTAAAATGTTATTTAAGATATTTCAGAATACTACTGAGCCAAAAAGTACCCGGAATTGTGCCCTTCTTTCACACTGGTATTCATTGGAAGGGAAAAATCTTTTTTGGGGTTTAACAGCACTAATAAGAAAACTGCACAGGCATCTGGAATTCATTTTTTTTCTCTATGGGGCTGTGGGCATTAGCTTTAGGTTATTTCTGACAAAGCAAATTTTTCTTTCGTCGGATTTTGCAATGTCTTTGAAACAGCATGCTAACATCAAATTCTGTGTTTTGATCGAGTAATCACTTGAGATGCTACAGAAAGCATACAGAAACTATTCCAGCACCAGAGGAGTTTTACCAGTTTCCATAGCTGAAAATGAAATTAAGGGACATTGTTTCTTGGATTCAGATGATGTAATCCAAAATGCGACGAAGCAACTGAAGGACCTCTCAAAAAATGGATTCCTGGAGTGTTTTGAACAGTTATACAAACAAGTATGTGGATCCAGGAAGGCAGTACTTTGAAATCTAATAAGATTAAATTTTTGTTCTATTTTTTAATAATTTGTAATTGATCCATTCTGGGAACTTTTTGGCCCTACCTTTTTTTTGTAGATGTTTATTTATCTGTGTTACTCTTAGTTTAGTAATCCAATTTCATAATTGTTCAAAATAAAATGAGAATAAATATATGAAATGGGTTTTAATTTCTGTATGAAAAACCATTATTCCTTAGCTTATCTTATCAATTCGTCGTGACTATGAATTAGTCCAGCAGGAGATGGCTAGGATCCAGCAAGAGAATGAGTCTGCCAAAGAGGAAGTGAAGGAAGTACTTCAGGCATTAGAAGAGCTTGCTGTCAATTATGACCAAAAATCTCAGGAAGTTGATAATAAGAATAGGGAATTTGAACAGTTGAGTGAAGAACATAGTCAAAAACTGGTAAGCATTTATTTACATATACTTTCTATCCATTTGATGTCGACCACCCAGTACCGACTGACAATGTCGTCAGTCGGTATTCATCGAGTCCAGTGCATTGGAGCAGGTAGTCTCCATCCATTTTGGCATGGCTGCAGAGTGGGCAGGCCTCGTCAGCAGCCAGTCCCAAGCCAGTGGAGGTGTGCTCTCAGAAAGTCATGTCCGGTGGTTAGGCGAAAACGGGCAACAGCCTCGACTTTCTTCAGGTGCCTTGGGATTGGACCCACAGTGGCCAGAGCTTTCCATGGCTCTTGGTTTTTGGGTCATGGTAGTAAATTTGCCAATGAATGTAGAAATGATGCTCTTTGCTTTTCTGAGAGTCGGGGACTTCTGGTTGAGACGACTTGGCTCCCTGCTTGGCTTTTTGGTCGGCCCTCTCATTGCCAGGGATCCCAACATGACTTGGGACCCACTGTAAAGCCACAATCCAGCCAAATGAGATTAGCTCCACAATTTTAGTTCGACACTGAATTGCATTAGAGCAGTCAGTTGGTGTATTGCTGCTTAAAGCTAAAATTGCAGCTTGGGAGTCTATGAAGAAGACAACTTTTGCAGGAGCTAGGTCAGCTGCTAGTAATTGCATTTCAGCTTCACAGACAGCCAAGACCTCGCCATCGTAGTTGGTGGCATTTTTTCCCACTGCTAATGAGCCCTCAAACAGCCGACAGAACCATCCCGTGCCTGCTCCATTTGTTTCTGGCAGGTATGAGCCGTCAGTGTAGACATAGAGCCACTCATTCACTGGATATCTTTGTTCAATCATTTCCAGAGCACAGGATTTTAGCTCATCAGGAATGGTATCAGCCTTATTTGATGTCATGTTAATTAGGTTGAACTGTTTAGATGGAAGGGCAGTAGCAACTGTGAAATAGGACTGTTTAGGAGCACTGCGAGTCATTGGTAGCGGAAGTTGGTGTTTCTTCTTAAGAAGTTTTGCATGTGAAAGAGGAGAAGTCTGAGATTTATGTCTCTGTATTTTTCATCTGTACTCATTCCAGTACCTGCAATCTACTCTTCTGGCTCTCTCCCAAAATTTGAGGGTGAATTTGTCTCTACGACTGTCAAGAGGTTCAATGCCGGTCTGGAGTTGATTTGGCTCCTCCAATTATGATTCTGAGGGTGGCGTTCTGAACGACGTTGTACTTTGCAAGGTTGGTTGTACTTGGCAGGGTTACAATTTCACAATCATTGTCCAACACTGGACAGACATAGGTTTTGTAAATTGTGGATAAAACATCCTGGCTAGCTCCCTACTTGGTATCAGTTAGCCTCTTCAGGAGATTTGCCTGATGCTTTAGGCCCTTTTCTGATGTTCCTGCGGTGTGAGTGCCCCAGTGGAGCTTACTGTCGAAGTTGATTCCAAGGTATCTGGACAAAGACGCCTCTTTAAGAGGAAGTCTTTTGTATTCCAGGTGGAAAAGATGTTGCTTGGTAGACAGAGTGAATAATTGGGAAACTGTCTTCTCAACACTGACTTCCATTTTGTTGGTGTTGGCCCATGTTGCTAGATTAAGTAGGGAGTTATTCAAGGCATCTTCCAAGGAGCGAATGTTACTGCCCTTGGCCCAAATTACTATGTCATCAACAAAGAAGAGGCAAGAAACTCCGGGGACCTTTTGAATGGCTGTCTCTAGGTCATCTATCATTGTGTTGAAGAGAAGACAACTTAGAACTGCTCCCTGAGGCAAGCCCTGGTGCAGCATATGACACCACACCTTGTCATATGCAGCTTTGAAATCCACCAACACCGGTGGATTGCTTTCGGTGAAAGCCGTCTTTTACCGCCTGGGTGAGTTTCATGACTTGGTCCATAGTGGACCTATGTCTTCGAAAACCTGCCTGGCAATCTCTAATGGCACCTTTTGGTTCCAGAAACTCCCGAAGTCTGCATTCAATCATTTTCTCAGCAACTTTACAGCAGACGCTTGTGAGTGTAATGGGCCTATAGCTATCAAGACTGCAGGTTTCCCTTTCTTCAGCAACGAAATTACTTCTGCTTTTCTCCATTGCTGAGGTACTCGTGTTTTCCAAGTTAAGTTGATGAGCTTGAGGAAAGTTCTCAAAGCTATCAAACCAAGGTTAATAATGAGTTCTGGGAGAATCCCACCTGGTCCGGCAGACTTTCTTTTCTTCAAAGCATTGGTTGCAAGAAGTAGCTCTTTGTAAGAAAAGTCCTTATTCAAGAGGGGAAAGCCTTGTTCAGTTGGACTAGGGGTAGAGCCTTTGTCGTAAATCGATTTTCAGTTTTTCGCAGAAATGTGAAGCCTGCTGATTGCTGCATAATTCTTGCTGAGGGCAGTAGTAATTTCTGTGGGGCTGGTAAGTAACTTGCCATTTGCTGTTATAAGTTCCCAGTGCTGAGGTGACTTTTTGTTGTTAAGGCGAGATACAAACCTGTGCGCCCTAGGGCCATCTTTTCTGAAGTCGAGCAGAGAGAGTTCAGGTTAGGCGAGTTCGAGGCTCGTGCAGAAAGGTTGAACAAAAGTCGTAAAAAGACGAGATTCTCGACTTCGGAAATTTTCGAGGAGTAGGGCTGTGAGTTAGCAGCAAATGATCCATAGGCAGATCTCTTGGAAAGAATAATGGCATGTTTCAGTTTAGCTAGCTTGGGCTTTTCTTAGAAGTATGCAATCTGCGATATTATGGGAATGTTCAGCTTGACATCTCGTGTTTCTTTCTGACTTCAGACAGTCCAAGTGCTTCTTGACTTGTCCCCCGGGTATGCTTTCTTCAGCTGCACATAGAATTCCTGTAACAAAGAGTTCAGTAGATTTGTCAGGGTTATCGTTTATTAGATCCTCTGTGGCATATTCATCAGAGTTGGGAATACCTGTCCCAATGGGCCTTCTTGAAATTCCAGCGAATGAGCTTTCGGGGCTTAGGTTGTGGAATTTTGTAATGGACCTGTAAATACAATACAGAATGTGTGTTGCATATACAGAATGTTTTATTTTTGGCAACATCAAACTTCAGGAATTCCTTGATTTACTAATTAGTAATTTAGAAGAAATAAATAGATTAAAAGCAATATATTAGGTGTTACCATAGTATTATATTTTGTTAAATGCCAACAAATTGGCTTAAGTGAATATATAATTAGCATATATTTAAAGCTATAAGTTAATATCTAAAATATTGAGATGTATTTTTTAATAAAGTTTTTTTAAAATATGGCATAATTGATTTTAGAGCATGCCATTGATTTATTTTCATAAAATAGATTCTTATGATTTGCCATGTTCCTGGAAAAGAAACCCTAATTGTATTACATATATCCATTCAATAAAGGTAAAATTGCATCACTAATAAATTATACTCTGTTTCGTTCTCTTTAGCATTCATATAGTAGTTTTCAAACTGTGTTCCATAGAACCTTAGGGTTCCACGAAGCTTACCCAAGGGTTCTACATGTCACAAAAAATCGAAAAGGAAATTATAAATGTGTATGCAAAATGTGTTCATGCTCTTGATAAAGTTTGTATAACAGCAAGTATCTAAAAAAATTATTGCAGTCATTAAAAATGAAAATTCTGTTTTTCATAATACCTTTATTTTACAATACTTTTCATAAACTTTTATTATACCATAATAAAAGAGTATTAAAACTTTTTTTTCAATATGTAGTTTTTACTAGATTGTTAATATATATTGTTTGCTATCCTGGATCCAACATAACAATTTTATACTCATTAGCAAGGCTTTGAACCATATTTTTTTGTTCTGTTTCAACTAAAAAGAAATATATATATATATATATATCGGTTCAGTCCCGAATGAATAATTTTTATTTTATATATATTCTGATTTGTACCAAAAATGTAATTCTATGAAAATTTAGAAAATTTTATTCTTTTTTTAAATTAGTACACTATGTGAATTGATACAATTAACTAATATGTACGATGTGAGCAGAGAATGGTGAGCATTGGCATTGTGATCTATTGTCGAATCTTGTTGCAAATTCATGCAAAATACACAGGATTTCTCACACAGTTATAAACATTTTAATGCTTTTCAGAACAATGTATTTAAGTGATAGATATATTAAGTGGTTACAAAATAAAATGTAAACAAATTAAACTCGGAGCATGAACTGCAGATAATTTCAATAAACCTAGATTTCAACACTATGTAAAAAATGCAAGCGCATATCCCAGTTACTAAATATGATGCATGGATAGGTGACACTTAAATCACAAATTAATATTATTGAGTAAATATATAACCCTTTTGTCTTTACAAAAAGTACTAACTTATTGTAAGATATATTCTTCTAAGTGTGTGTGGAATTGGGTTCCCCCTGAACACCTTATAGTTCTAAGAGCTTCAAGAGATAAAAAAATGTATAGAGACCTCTTTCATGGTCAAGATTCAAGACTATTTTAACCCCTTACCCCCCCCCCTAGTTTTACGACTGACCCTCCCAAACCCTCAATCCTTCTTGTATTTCCCTTTCAAAGAAAGGAAAGAATTCTATTAAAGGAAGTGCTAGACAGAGAAATTTGTTGTCTTTTCAGAAATCTTGACAAATATTTGTGCCAAAACCTCAGAATAGCCACTACCATCTAGATGTCATGTAAGGTATTAAAATCAATGCCGTGCTGCCCTTTAAATGCAAAGTTCAGCTTTTATATGGTATCACATTAGTTGGAATTACAACTTGTAAAATCAATTGCAGAATAAAACAATTATTTCAAATGCCTATCTTAAATATGTTATTTATACTAAGTGGCAAAGACCATATAAATATTTTTGAAAATTTTGATTTTCTGTCTACAGAAGGCTGTTGATGTAAGTCCTGAATCAACTAAATATTTAGCTGGATTTATTTTAGTTAGAAACTGCTGCATAGAATAAAATGGATATGTTTTGAAAGTCTGCGATCTATATTTCCTGATGTGCATAAAAGTGTGGATTCATTATTTGAATTTATTTTAGGCCAGCCTAAATAATACAGTGAATGAGTTGCAACAGCTGAAGGAGAGTACTCATCACCAGAAGAAACGTATGACAGAGATGTTAACCAACCTTCTGAAGGACTTGGGAGAGATTGGAGTGGTATTGGGTGGAGGTGTCGCTGACACGAGAGCAGCTGGTGACCTCTCTGGCAAAGTAGATGAAGAGTTCACTGTTGTTAGACTCTATATTAGCAAAATGAAGTCAGAGGTCAAAGCACTTTCACAGGTAAATAATGGTTGTGATTTGCACCATGTTAAATTGACATTTGACATACTTTTTAAAAGGCTAGTTATTAGATACACATTATGTGTAGTTACATTTTATTCATTGGACCTATGAGCTTGATATTTTTAAAATTGCATAGCATTGCCATAAATTTAAGTTATTAACTCTTTCTAGTTAACTAACATAATTTTTTTATAGCGCTGCAGTCAACTTGAAAGCTTTCAGATTGATTGTAATAAAAAAGTTGAGAGTTATGAAAAAGATATTGCTGAGTGTCGTCTACTCATCAGCCAGGTGAGTTTTGTGTAAGGTGATTGATTGCAACAAATATTGAAAAATATTAATGAATAAAATATTTGAAGTGTCGATAAGTCTCACCCTTTCTTCCATACTGATATCTAGAATGAAATTTGTCTCAAGGAACTGTCTGCTGTGCCAGAAAGCCGTCTAGTAGCTAAATAGTGCAATTTGAATATTCACTCACTCAGTCTCAAGGAACTTTATATTAATAATAGTTTTAATTATCCATCAAATACCATTTTTTAACTCTGGCTGAAAAGTTTTGTTTCAAAATTTATGTTCAAATTTGTGTTAAAATTACATTAATTTAGAATTTCTACACTGCCAAGTCAAAGCATTATGAATACCTCCACATTTTTCAATGAACTCCTCTAGATGACACATGAAAGCTACATTAAGAGAGAATGGTATTTAACTGCTGCTGGAGAAAGTAAGCTATCATTCTTGCATTTTTGCAAGCAAGGGGAAAGGTAGCTAGGCTAAACGAATTTGAAAAGGGGCAGTTTGTAATGTCCCAAAGACTCAAAGTGAGTATGTCCAAAACAACATAACTAATAGGTTGTTTGTGATCTGCTGTTTTTAGTATTTATGTGAAGTGGATAAAAGACAGTGAAACCAGAAGTAGACACCTAGCTGTTGGATGCCCACGTGTCATTAAAAAAAAAGATGTCTAAAATTTGTCTCGTTTTGTAAAGCTAAAGAGCACCAGACAATGGCTCGGCTCACAGCCCAATACTATGTAGGTTGTGCGAGTGTTTCAGAACATACAATTCAGCAAACACTGTTGGATATAGAACTGTGCAACATATGTCCCACTTGTAGGCCTCTGTTGACCAAGTATCATTACCAACTGCACCTTGAGTGGGCTTGGAAGCATTGAAACTTAACCATAAAAATTAGTAAAGAGTTTCCTGGTTGGATGAATCATGATTTCTCATTCATCACTCCAATGGTTGTGTCAAGGTGTGCCGTCATCTACAGTGGAACAGTTGCTCTCTCCATGTGCTCAGACTGGTGATGGTTGTATTATGCTTTGGAGAGTGTTCTCACAGGTGACTTTAGGGCCCTTAGCTCTGGTAGAAGGGTTCTTGAATGTTTTAAATAATCTGAGCATAATTGCAGATCAGTTGCACCCTTATATGATGTCTGTTTTCCCAACTGAGAATGGAATCTTCTAGTAGGACAGCATATCATGTCAAAAGGCTAAAATTGTGTTAGAAGGGTTCAGGGAGCATAAGGATAAATTCCAATTAATATCTTAGCCACCCTACTCAGCGGATCTCAATTCGATAGAGCACATTTGTGTGGTTTTATCGAAAAAGCCTCGAAGTTCAAACTTCTTTGTCGGAATATCTCGACTTTACTTGACCACTGCTTAGACAATTAGTACTACTAGTCTCCAAGGGCTTCTGATATCCATGCCAAAGCTAGTTGCAGCTGTTATGCAGACAAGAAGGGGTGTAGCGTTTTATTGAGTAGGTGTTCATAATGTTTTGGCTCTGCGGTGTACATGTATTACCTTTCAGCATTCTCATGAGTATTTTTTTTTTTTTGAAGACTGTCTAATTGATTTCTAAGTAAAAGGAACAATTTTTTTAATGTACCAAAATTTGAGTTTCACATTTTGTTTTTAATGTTAAATTAATGCAGAAAAATATACAAGACTCTAGTAAGACCAATTGTTTTATATGGCAGCCAATGCTGGACAATTAACAAAGAAGACAAAGAGAAACTAATGACTTTGAAGAGTAAAAATCTTATGAAAATTTTTTGGTGCACACAGTTAGAGAAAATGGAATCTAGGGAATTCAATACAACCTTGAACTTCAATCAAAATACAGAGAACCCAACATAGTGGAAGTGATCAAGGCTTCCCAAAGGTGGTTGCGAAATGTATTTTGATATAGTGATGAAACTTCTATAAAGAAAATAACTTTCCAAACTCCAGAGGAAAAGAGGAAGACTAAGAACAAAGTGGTTGGATAAAGTAGAAAAGTGGTTGAAGGACTTGGGAGTTAACTGATAGGAAAACATAGTATCACACACAAATAGGTCAAGATGGTCTAAGCTGACTGAGACAGTGGCCATGGTAGCCTAGTGGTCAAAGTAACGGACTCGTGGCTGGCATGTCATGAGTTCGAGCCCAGTACCACTGAAGACCCACCGTGTAGAGGAGTGATGCACATTAAATCTGTTGAGAGCTCAAATGTTTTACTGTTGGTGTAGTGTGGTAGTTAGGAGAGGTGGTACCAGGTCAGTTGTTGTCTTCGTCACTTGACCATGGTTCAAAATTATGAGGTCCACTGCCAAAAGCCCTCGTGTAACTGAAAAGTGCAACGTTAATATTCACTCACTCATTGAGACAGCCTTGGCCAGTAACCAGTTGTAGTGCTTTAAAAGAAGAATACAGAAAAATTAGAATTTAAGAGTTTATTTTTCTAAATATTAAATAAATTTTTAGCATATATTCAAGTTATTTTTAACATAATATTAATTTTAAGGTTATGGAACAAACTATTGATAAAATATAACTCTAAATTTCTATTGCTATTCATTACTTTTTTCTTGCACATATTAAAATAAGTTAATTTGAAATATTATTAAACTTTTTTTTTACTTAATTTATAATTGCATCTAATGAATCTTCTTAAATATTTCTATGAACCATAATGTATGTAATCCGTTTTTGAAAGTTTCGACATTCAAAAAATATTCAGCTATTTAGGGAACAATTTATAGTTCTTTCAAAATTTTATGAAAATAGATTTTATAGCCTTTCTTGCCTCAAATCCAAATTAAAAAATTTTTTAAAAAATATGTACAATTTTTTCTACTGAATACCTCAAAAATTTGTTTTTAAGTAAGCAGATGTTTGTATAATCAGTGAGATTCTTTTATTATTATAGTATGAAGCAAAAATGAAGTCTCTGCAAGAGACAATTCGAGACAATGAAAACAAGAAGAGAAGCTTGGAAGAAGAAGTAGACGCTCTCACAGAAGAATGTGCAAAACTGAAGTCAGCAAGTAAGTACTGCAAAAAAAAGCCATATTTAGTTCAAAATATTTTTTAATTCATTAAGATTGGTTTGAAAATATCTAAGAATATTATATGTGCGGGGGGTATCAATGAAATATATTTTTAGCATACCTTTGTATATATTACTGAATATTTGTTTCATTCATTTTCACTTTTTTGTCTTTCTCTAATTCTGTCTCAAAGTATATCAGAGTTAAGGATTTTTTTTAAAAAAACCAAAGAGCAATTGTTTTTATTCTTGCAACAGATGCTTGTTTCTGATTCTTTGAAATTAATTTATATTATTATTTCACTGATTATTTATTTTCTTGTAACTGCTTTAAATAAGAAATAAAATATTTTTTATAGAAATAAACTTTTAAATATATTGCCTTTTTTAATTCTTATTGTAGATGCATGTTATGAAAAGGTATTTTATCAAAATATGTATATTAATGTTTCTAATGAAATTTTTACAAATAAATCAAGAACTACATGATTTATTTTGTATTTCATTCAGATAAAATTGTAAGAAGTCATGTACTTTATTGAATATTGTATAATCCAGTTTTTTACATCCATTTTTAACAAAAAATAATAATTTCAAAATTTACAGGGGCACGTTGTACATTGGGTATAAAAATTATAGTTTTAAAAATAAGGAAAAAAAAAGGTGAGCATAAAAGAAATGACATCATATGAACTTAAAATGTTGTGGTTCTAGAAGTATACTATTTTTTTCAAAATCTTGGGATAATATCTCGAATAAATGACTGCAAAACATAAGAGCATTGCACATTTACATTGCAGGTTTCTTTGTAAAAAAGGGGGTATATGTTATATGACGAATATATCTAAAAGCTAAAAAATTTAGCTTGAAAGTATTGGTGCATGGGATACACCAGATTTTGCAGTAATTCTGCTTGGAACTTTTTTTTAAAAATTGACTTTAATTTTTGGGTTGAATACAGTTTTTTACTTATACCATTGTTCTAGGTTGCTTTTTGTTACTTATTCCTTCCTTAAAGGGCAAATTTATTTTATTTTCATTGTTTTTTATAAAATTCTGTGAAATTTAATAATATTAATTTTGCAGAGGAGATGCATATTATGGCTTCCAGGGAGAAGGAAAAGGAGAAAGACAGTGCAGAGAAAATGAAGGAGGCACTCGAGCAACAGATTGAAAAACACAGAGAGGCCCATCAAAAGCAGCTAGCCCAACTCAGGGATGAGATTGCTGAAAAGCAGGCACATATTGACCAACTTAAAGAGTAAGAGATTTTATATATATATATATTCTTTAGTTTTTTCCAATTATATTTTTTACTGTAATTTATAAATTTGATTAGGTATCCCTGTTTATGAGTGTCTGCTTTATTATATGGTAAAATAATAGTGGGTTTTTCTAAAATTAGAATGAATATTTATCTTTTTATGAAAAATGTTTACAACCAGCGAACTTATGAAATGATATACAACATATGAATAATCAACCATGGAGATTGTTAATTTTGAAAATAAAAAAAAATTAATAAAAAAACATGGAAAGCCACACGATAGAAGTGAAACTACTTTGGCGACATTAGCCATAAATGCAGGTATAGATCTAATTATATTAAACTGCTAAGATAACTTTAATCAAATAAAATTCAAACTTCATTTATTATATGAAAATATTTTTATTCAATTTTCTGCATCATTTTCCAAGAAGGACACAATAGGTGTGTGGTAACTGAAGTAGGATATAAAAATCCTCGATTGTAATCAATCAAGAAAACGGGAGAAACTGCATCAATCGTGGTTCTTTGTATTGTTGTTCCTTCTCTAGAATCAGTATTCATTTCCAAATTCAGTGTCCGTTTCAAGAACATAATGTGTGGCTTTGCTTCTTCCAAAGCAAAATTAAAATTGAAGTTTCCAGTTAAGATAATCGGCTTTTAATCATCATCGGATCCAATGATTGCAGCAGCCTCTGGTGTGTACAGCACTAAAACTTTGTGGCTGAAGATGATAATAGCTGCGACAGGACTACTTAGTGATATATACTGTCAACTGAACTTGCTGCTAGTTTTCCTTTTTTTTTTTTCATGAAATTCTTTCCTCTTTTTGAATTTATTCTAGACATTCAGACTAGAATTAATTTTAATTCAATGGAAATAAAAATTAATAATATAAACTTAATACACCACTCACAGAAGTCACTGTTTGTTTACATGATGCTATCCATAGCGATTCTGGCACAAACACTAGTGACATATACACAATGCCCCAGACACTCTCATAATGGTTAGAGCCATATAATGGTAATATTTTGGGTGCGTTTATTTGTTGAAAATGGCACATTTATTACATAAAAACTACGAAAATATGCCACATGAGTTCGTTACGAGTAGCATATTCACTTAATATCTCCAATACTTGTGCGCCTTTAGTCCTAACATCAAGATGCCCCACTCCCTTAGCAAGCATTCAACTTTTTCAAGGATATGACGCAAGTCACGTGGTGTACCCCCACCCCGCTTTCTTTTCTACTCGCTCGCTATCTCCTCCCCATGGCGACGTTTGGGGGGTCAATGCTTCCGCTCGCTTTTTCACTGTTATGCAAAACTGGGCAAATTTCCCATTCACTCCCGTGCCCAAAGAAGTTTCACTTAGATAATGAAGTATTATATGAACACTTCTATTTAATGAAAGATATGCATTCATTTAATTTATAATATATCGTATTCAAGTAGTTAAATACATTTTTCATGTTATACCTTCTATTTGTATTTTTCCATTAAAATTACTTATTTAAATCTGAATTTTAAGAATTCTGAAAATATAAGTACTTTATTAAATGATGTAATTAAGATAGTTATTTAATATATTTAAGCATTCTATGTAAGTTATTGGAAATTTATTTCAGTGTCAACCAGAAGCTTTCTTTAGCTCAAGAACGACTACAATTAGATTATGATAAACTGAAACAAGATGACCAGGAAAAGACACAGAAACTGCAAGAACTGACGTAAGTTATCAAAACCAGCTTTTTAATTATTTTAATCAATTTGAAATATATTCAGATTAGATTTCTTAATTCATTATAATGTGTAATGTTGAAGTATGTTTTTAAAAAATTATACACACATGAAATTATTTGCCTTATTTATAATTTTCTATACGAATTAGTCTAAATTTATCAATTTTCAATATTTATTGCAAAGATATTTAAATTCAATAAATTCTATGTGATACTTTAAAAATTACATGATAGGTAACCTTATTAAAAGTTTTAAAACTTGTAGGTGAACTTATATTTAAGAGTATAAGGTGTTATATATGAAGCATTAGAAAAATTATTCATTAATATTTCTTGATTGTCTTTTTGCTTTTATTGTCTAAGCAGATTTGCTATTATCATTGTTGTATTAAAAATTAACAAAAGTAATAATCAATTTGAATTTTTACCCTTCCATTTCATTGGAACTATGTTTAAAAGATGTATTACTCCTGTAACCATTCAAAATGAATTCTTAGATTGAATGTAAATAATCTGAAGGATACAATGTTTCATAAATGTTGTAAGTATTCTCAAGAAGAAAAAAAACATTCTAAATTAACTTTTTTCTTTTTCAGGCTTATGAGTGATCGTCGAGAACAGGCTCGACAAGATCTCAAAGGGTTGGAGGAGACTGTGGTAGGTTTATATTTTAATAAAGTAAACTTCTATATATACAGCTAAAATTTATGCAGATGATTTCAAAAAATTAAATCATTTCATCAGTTACCACTTTCCATTAACCATTTTATTAAAGTGGTAAATCTCTCATAAGTGTTAAGTCCTGGATTGTGACTAAATAAAGATTTTTGGCAATCTTGCTATGAGAATCTGAATTCATTATTGCAGAAAACACAGATTGTGCATTTGAATCCATGAAAGATGGTCTTTATGGGAATATTTACCTTTAAATATAAATGGCCATCTCTGCTAGAAACCTGTGTATAGCTTGTTTAGAATTTTTTAAAGATAACCTTGCTTAGTTCTTTGAATGTTTTGTTATCTATTATACATTTTTTTTTACCTAATACAGTTCTCTACATTCTTCTTTGATTACTTTTATTAAGCTTATTGGTGATAGTATCCATTAATGATGCTACAGCTTTTCTTTTTATTATTGATGCAATGTGTAATTATCTAGAGTTTTTACGTACTACTTCTCGTATTCAAAGTTGCTATTGGCTCACCATTTCAGTGAGTCATGTAAATGTGTATGAAAACACATTAATGTCGAAATCACTCTTGTGATTTTCTGTGCTACCTGAAAGAATAAAATTATATATGCTAAAATACTCACCATTTTCAATGAAATATACTAAAAAAGAAACCAAATATGTGATAGCTTGTAGCAAATTTTTTGTTCTCAAAAGCTTAAATGACAAAAAAAAATTGCCACCATTGTTTATTAAAGCATGTTTTTGAAATCTGAACTAACTTCAAAAAAATTGCTACATGAAACATTTAGTGTGTACTCATTACTAAGTTTTATTTTATGTATCATTTGTAATTTTATTGCTTTCCAAATTATTTGTTCAAAGAAGTGTAAATTACTCTTAATTTTCAGGCAAAGGAGCTGCAGACTCTGCACAATCTTCGAAAACTTTTCGTCCAGGACTTGCAAAGCCGTGTCAAGAAATCTGCTGTTGGTGAAGAAAGTGAAGATAATGGAGGTAGTCTGGCCCAGAAACAAAAAATCTCCTTTTTAGAGAATAACCTTGATCAACTAACCAAGGTTCATAAGCAGGTATATAATTGTGTTTGTTAACTTTGTAGGTTCATTTATGTTTTTTTATGCTCTTAGCTTTATTTTTCCATTGTGTTCTGGAGATAAATTTGTGAAGAAAATACAGAAAATTGATTGACTCCTGATTTTATTATAAATAATGCTACAGAATTTAGAAAAATGACCTGTGGTGAAATCATATGTGCCATTTATGTAATGTTTTTACCATGAAAATTATGCAAGATCCGTTAGAAATGTCTATTTTGTAGTAATAATATTTGTATATAATAATATTTATTTTATTTTTTAAAATCAATTCTAATTTTTAGAAACCAATAATTTTGGAGTGAATAGTGCAAAAGATTTTATATTTTTTTAGAGTAGGCATAGATCCTAAGTGATATGAAATTGCAAGTTTAGTTCTTGTAATAAAATTAATTTAATATCTATTATTAATATCGCAATATATTGCATTTGTTATAATTGAGGGTTGCTAGAGCCCTGAGAGGTTTGACTTCTGCTCATTTTAGTCACCTTTTATGACATGCATGAGCTTACATTGAGACTATTCTACTCCGTTCACAAGGAGTAGGATAAATTATATTACATTCAATTTACAAACAAAATCAGAAGCTGTGGCGAGCAACATATCTTTAACATCACTTTTTGCTCCTGGACAGCTAAGAATAGTCTGAAGAGATTTTCAACACTTCAGTTTGATAAAGGCATAAGAAACAACATTAACTTGACATCATTCAAGAACCTTGTTTTACAGTCATACCACCTCCTCCTGCTAAAATAATTTTGGATTAAACGGTAGGGCATGGGCCTCGGCCTTATGAGACCTCATTTAGTAACTGCATACCTTGACAGTTCTTCAGACTCAGAGTGCAATAGGGGTGGATCCCAAACACCTTTTCAGCTGTCCTTCCATTGTTAGTGCCCTTTTTAAAATAGACAATGACTGCAGCATGGACATTCTATACTCAGATCATGCCATGAATTTTGCCACAGCAGTGATTCACATCTTTGGCAATATTTGACTATATATTTATGGTTTGTTATTACCACCTTTGCACTTTGTCATACACAACAACAACAACATCTATTATGTTTCAAACTTTACTGATTTCTGGTTAGTATCTCAAAAGTATTAGAATGTTAAAAACTATTTCTTTAGAAATGTATCTATGGATTAAAATCTTAAATGCTTCTTTAACTTTTTGTATATGAACTTGATCTTTAGCTGGTGCGAGATAATGCAGACCTGCGCTGCGAACTGCCAAAGCTGGAAAAAAGACTCCGTGCTACAATGGAGCGGGTCAAGGCTCTGGAACAAGCTCTCAAAGAGGCAAAGGAGAGTGCCATGCGAGATAGGAAAAGGTACAGAAATTTTTCAGTTGCATTTTCAAATTAGTTAATTTATTAGCTATATGTTAAATGTTTCAAGAAAGATGTCCTTCTGAGGAAATAAAAAATATTAATGTTTTCTTCTGAAAACTTATTTCCATACTGAATTGATTACAAAAATCTTTAATATATTTTGGATTTATATATATATTTTTTTAATATATATTGTATAATTTTGCTGAGAATTGGAAGTGTCGTATAATTCTAATATTGCCTTGTATATAGGGATAAAATAGTATTCACACTGATTTAGTACAGTAATGCCTTTTTCAACTCTCTGAATATTAATTATGATCCTGATATGGCTGTATTCCTTGCTTTTGCTTATTTTTATCAAAAGGTATTAAAAATGTGGTTGTATTTCTTTTTACACCTTGTGAATATTATACATATATTACAAATATTTTGAATTTCTTTCCTGTTCAGCTTGACATATGTAAAAATTTATGCTTTCTCTACGAATTTATCGCAAGGCTGGGTAAGTCATATATACATTCCTTGCAAACATCTTGCAACTGATTTTGTCATATATATGACTTCTTTGATGGAACATTTAATTGTTGTTTTTTTTTGCCACTAGAATGTAGTCCGTTATAGTGTAATGTTTTGATATTGAGAATGCATTGACCTTCATTTTATAACCCAGTGTTTACTGTATTTATTCGAATCTAGGCTGCACACCAAATTCTCGACCAGTTTTTGTGAAAAATGAAAAATAATGTGAAATGGTTTATCTCTCCATATCTAATTTTGCAAAATTAAAATAAATTTAAAAGGAGAACTAATTAGTTATTTTACTAGTATTGTAAACTTTTAAATACAAGCATGAACCTGCAATTGATCTGTTGCTGTTGCCCCATTGTACAGATTTTTTTCCCTTCGATTCTAAGCAGCACCTGAATTTCAGTAGCATCAACATTAAGGGGAAAGTGCTGCTTAGATTGGAGTAATTTAGTACTTTTGACATTTTGATTTGACTGTAATAGAGGTGGGAATCATGCAAGAATGAGTAATGTAAATAAACAGAACTCGCTCTTATCTGATATATACATACAGGTGCTTCAAAATACTCTTTTCACTTCTTCGTTCAATGCTCTATTGGCCCATCTACCCTTCTAGTATCCTCTTGTAATGGCAGCACTCCACAACCTCTTGAAGTTTGGCCAAAGTATTGCTCATTATTTTGCAGAGTATTTAATGTAAATGTGATGATTAAAATTACTCCTGATTACCTGAGAGTACCAAAAATTTAAACAATTGAACCACAAATTTTATTTGTGAATTTTTTTATGAAATTAGCTTAAGAATCTATCAATCAAAATTTCAATTTCGTCCTCCGTTTTATTTCATTGAAATTTCAAATGTACAGTTTGCGTGTTTTTGTAGGTATCAATATGAAGTGGATCGCATAAAAGAAGCTGTAAGACAAAAGAACCTTGCTAGAAGGGGCAACATGGCTCATATTGGTACTGTATTCTTTCTCTGCCATTCTTATCTGTATTTTATACATTTAAATGCATTGTTAAATCTCATTTTTTTCATTTTATAGCTAAACCTATCCGAGCTGGTCAACCGCATAGTGGCAGCGGAAATCCTGGAATCAGGCCAACTAGCATGTAAGGACATTATATATTTTTTTTATTTCCAATTTGCTTGCTATATTTCCAATTTTTCTTACTATAGTACTGTGCAGTTTTATTGGGACAAACAAAAATTTTCTCAAATGTTGTTTAATTAGTATAAGTTAACTTGCATGGTTTGGCATGAATTCCACTAAATTAGAATATAAGTTTTGGATCTCGTCATCACGAAACCAAACTTGTATAGCATTCTCAATCATTGTTTTCTTTGATGAGCAGTCCGTTTTATTCACGTCTCTTTACAATGCTCCACAAATTTTCTATGGAATTTACATCAGGAGAATTACCTGGCTAATCCAAAACCATTATTTTCTGTTTTTGAAAAATTGTTGTTAGCTTAGAAGTATGGCAGGAAGCAAGATCTTGTTGAAAGATACCAACATCACCAGCAAATGTTTATATGACAGGCATAATTTTAATTTCCATTATAGAAATGTATTGTTTAGAGTTCATGCTACTAAGCTGCCAGGTCCTCTAGAAGCAAAATAACCCCCAAACATCTGTTTCTGAGGGTGCTTAACTGTTTGAATAAGAGTTTGTTCCCTGATGGGTTCTCCACCACTTCGTCTTGTGGTCGAAACCCTTGCACAAAAATACATTTTGTCGCTGAATACATATTTCTTCCAACCTTGTGCAGTTCAGGACTGATATATACTGGCCCAATCCAAATGTTTTTTCCTCATTGCAGGTAGTAATAACTTTTTCAATTGGTTTTCTTCCAAATCTCCCAGCTTCAATAAGCCTTTGTCGAACTGTCGAGGAATCCACACTCACACCATTAGCTAATAATTCTCTCTGAAGATCTTTACGTGTTTTGTAAGGATGCATTGTATTATTTCGTACAACAAATTTGTATGTTCAAGGTGTGGTCTTATGTTTGCATCTACATTTAGTCTTTTGTTTTGGAGACTGCCCCAAAATTATTTTGCAAATTAATAATCCTAGAAACACTGAATTTTCCAACTCCAGCTGCTACAGCAATATCCCTCACAGTCATAGAAGTATGCAGACTAAGTAAGGGTAACAATTCTAGTCCTTTTCCTGAGAGTGATATCCATTTTTTAAATACTCTTCAGAAGGAGACAATTCACACACAAGCGACTACTTTCAGTAACTAAAGCAAAAAAATTTCGACATCTCATGATCCATGTGTTCTAACTAGTTTAGACTAGTCAAGGGCAGTTGCGCATTGTAAGAAAATGCAACTGAAACCGGTTTTGGGCAGAGAATCCAGGAGAAAGGAACAATTTTCTTTAAAAATATTTGTCTTAATTAATTTGCACAGTACTGCATATTATTACTCATACAGGTGTTTAATTTTATGTGTTAAATATAAGCATTAAATAAAATCATACAGCGTGTTTTTAAGTATGAAACACATTAAATTTTCTTCATTGTTTCAAATTTAGACTATAAATTATTAATAAGTATTTAGAACTTTTTTTTTTTAAAAAAACTGGTAATTAAATATAATTTTTATTTTTAAAGATTTTTCTTGGATAATTTTTACATGTTCTGGAATTCTAATTTTTTTTAAGTTTCAAGTGATAATTAAAAAGTTGAAAAAATTAAAAAATGGTTAGTAAACATCAATTTTTCAAAAATTAATAATTTTTATTAATTCAGTAAAGAACTTTAATTTCACCCAAGTCTAAATATTTTCTCATCAATTGTAATGAAATTGATCTGCGGGGGGGGGGGGGGCTTTGCTATTTCAGTATTTTCATTCATGTCAAATTTTGCATGAATTTCTAAAATTACTCTCACTTGATACTTTTCAAAAAATTAGAATATATTAATCTTTCTTGAACATTTAAATTTGTGTACAATAGAAATAATAATTTGCTATACTTAGCATTATACATAGTTGAATTGATAAGTAAAACAGTAAAAAAGTTCTTTCCTACCTTTAAAATTTACTAATAGTGATATACAACCACATTCAAAATAATAATCTTGGGCAGCAGTTGTACTTTTGTTGTACTCATACAGTCTCTTGAAGCACTGCTGGAAGCCAATTTGCAATGACCTATAAGGCTTCCTGTGATCTGCTAGCTCAGCTGTGACAAAACTACATCCCTGAAGTTTTTTTCCTTTTTCTGTGTGTTTTTATAGAATTAAAAATCACAGGCAGCTAAACCCACTGAGTAAGTGGGGTAGGAAAGCACTTTAGTGTCAGTTTTGGCAAAAGGGCGACCATTTTGGTCTGATGTGCAGGACCATTGTCCTTTTTGCACTATCTTAGTCTGTTTGTGACTAATGGACTCCTCTAAACAATATAAAATGTTTAGGTAATGCTCTTTGTTTGCTGTTATGCTTTCAGGAATAAATTCTGAATGAATAATTCCTTCAGAATAAAAAGTACCGCCTTTGTGACTTTTCCTTTGCAGCGATTCTCGGTCTATTTAAAACTCCAGTATGACACATACCTTGGATCTGGATTTGTTCTAAAGTTACTGCATTGTTGAAAAGCCATGTCTCTCACATCACATTACTCAACAGTCTCTTAACTCATGCAGGCATACTTTTTATAAGAGTTCTGCTCTTTTGAAGTTGCATAGTTTATATAGTTTTAAAAGAGAATCACTATTAATGACTGGAGAACTATTTGTTGATTTTTAAGAATACCAAATATTCAATTGGTTAATCATTTCATGATTACTTCAGATATTAGGATGCATTTAACATAAACATTAAGTGCTGAGAATTATATACGACTTTACCGAATTTTAAGGTTTTAATTGAAAAATTTTTGAATTGTATGTTATAGAGTAATTATGAAAATTGTTTAGTTTCTATTTTATTTATAATGGAAGATCAATTTTAAAATTGATAATATCATTATTCAGCCATGCAATATTAGAATTTATTTACTTAGCTAAAAATCCAAGACTATATTTTAAAATCTTTTTTATTAGATCAGTTTAGACTAGATTTCAGCAACTCATTAAGACTAAAAAAATATACTTAAATTATAATTGTTTGTTATAATTTAATCTTATTTATTTCAGAAATAGTGGAGGTGAGTCAAAACATTATAGATGTCATAGGTAAAACAAGTTTTTATTCTTTTTAACTTTTGTGCTCCTGGAGTGTAATTTTATGATAATCGTAAGTATAAAACAAATACCTAGGGTTATTTTTAGACGCAAAATTAACTTTCGCCCATCATATCGAACAGGCTCGCCAAAAAGCGAACACCGTTCATTGCATGCTTAAAAAGCTTGTCTCTTATAAGAGCAAACTAGCGATCAGGCACAAGGTTTTGCTCTTTAACTCTATCATTCGCCCGGTCATGCTCTACGGCTCTCCCATTTGGGCAGCCGCGGGCATGTGCCACATTAGAAAGTTGCACAGGCTCACCAACTCAATTTTGAGACAAATAGTCAGTGCTCCCTGGTTCATCAGAAATGAAGTCATTTACCACAATTTAAATATAAAACCTACCCTTCCATATATTCAACTCATCTCTAAAAGATTTTTTAATAAAATTCCTCAAGTTCCCAATGAACTTATCCAAAACCAGCCAGCCTACGACCCGGCTGTTTCTTCTTCGCTTAAAAGGCCAAGAGCCATCCTTGACCAGCAATTTGTAAATTTCCCCTTCGCCAAAAGGCTTAGGGTTTAAAATTGCCCGTTCTGACCCATTGCCCGTTCGCATCTGATATGACAAGTTTTTTGTTTTTGGCATCTGTGCAAGTTGATACCATAACAAGTTTTAAAAATTATTTAATTTTAAAATTTTTAATTTCTTTAACTCTCCCACTTATAGTTTTTCATTTTTCGGGAATTCTCACAGCGTCAGCTGTCTGAATCTCCCCTCGTAACGGCCGCTCGAATGAGTGTGCCTATCTATCACGCCCAACAGCGGACTCCGCTGATTGGGTGCATTGTACCTTGGTGGGCGGACTTCATCCGCCCACTTTTTCTCCTAGCAGGCTTTACGCCATTGCCCATTTAATTTTTCCCTTTAATTCTCTTTATTTTTCTCTTTTTTTTTTTTAAAATTTAAGTAACTCCATTTTTAAGTAAATATCCCTAAATATTCTGATGAGGAGGTACATCCCCTAAAGGGGATAGGAACTCCGTAATTTCCACGCCACTTGCGTAAGTATAAATAAATTTCTGATTCAAATATTGTTTATTTTAAATTATATATTATCTTTTGGTGAAGTATGATGATGGGTTGATAAAAGACACTAAATTTCTATAATGCATGTTCAAATTGTTTTTACTTTTGGTCCAAACAATGTTCCACAAATAATAAAAGAGCAAATGTATTTTAATATTGCTTGTTATTAGTAATTTAATTGTTAACATTGTAACACAATGTGCTGCAGAAAGGTAAACAAATTGGAATGATAATACAGTGTAAGCGAAATAACAACAAAGAAATTAACAATTAGTTTGTTTCAGTTCATGCGGCCACAATCTGTTTATTTTTTTTTAAATGAAAAATTCCTATTAAATGAGGCATTAGAATGTTACATGGAGAAAAATAAAGGAATGTAATTCATTTCAAATTAATTTGCCATCTGGAGAGCTGTTATTTTAGCTATTTATAAATTGGTCAACTCGTCAGTTTTCAGTTCAGCTTGTAATGATTCAAACTGTTTTCACAATAATGAACTTAATTTTAAATGTATATTTATTCTTTAAAAAATTTATATTTTACATTATCCAGTTAAAAGTTTTTTATCATAGTTTTTTTGTTTTGATATTTTATAAAATTTATTTGCGAATTCTAATACTCTTCTCTCATGTGTACTGTTATAAAACGTTTTCTTTTTTTAGAACCAATTGCGATCAAAGGAGGTCGGAAAGTAGGTTCTACAATCAAAAATTCTAAAGGTAAAAATTTCTGTGCTGTTTTTAATAACTCTGCTATAAAGTATTTCTATAGTGTTCAATTTAGGCCATTATGTTAGTATGAGAATTTCTTTAATATTGTTCCAATTTTATTCATTTTTTTGTAATATCTATGATTATATTTATTTTTATGAATATAGCCTGTTTCTTAAAAATTTAATTATATCATTAATGATTTAATAGATTTAAATGGTTGTTTTTGTAAAATTTTTGATAAAATAATAAAAGAGAAGTTTGGGCAAAATATTGCATAAAGGTTTTTATTCACTTAAAGTAATGAAATAGGATTGAAAAATTCTGCTTTGGTAATAATTATTGAGTCCAAATATAATTAATTTAAAGTTTTAATACTTTCTAAAGTAGATTAAATTATATAGTATCTCTTTTTAAAATATCGTAAGGTTTTTCAGTTTAATTTTTAATCCTCGTTTTGTAAGAAATTAAAGCTTTGGCAGACTTCCATTTCAGGCTTTCAAATTTATGAAATAGATACTATTTTGTCTAATGGTTTGGAAAATTTTATTTATAATATTTTATTGAAAAGATTTTGAAAGTATAAAGATACATTTTTTTAAACATGCATTATGATTTTAATTTAGATTTTCGAATTCAAATATGACTGTAACACATAACTCAATAAGTCCCGGGCCTAACATATAGATTGCACTACCTTCTTTCTTTTCTAAGCCTAACTTAGTAGTACTAACTTTCAAACAGCACATGTCAAAATTTCGAGAAAAAATCTTGTTTTGTTATAAAGTTACAGTGTTTTTTTTTTGTGGCAACTGTTTGGAAACTATTGATGAAAAAGAATTTCGTGTGCTTATTAAATGTTAATTTCTGATGGGGGAAAAACACTGTTCAAGCAATACAATGGCTTGATAAATGTTATCTGGACTCTGCTTCATCGCAAACAACTGTTAAGAGATGGTATGCTGACTTAAAACGTGGTCGTACAGATACAAACGACGTTGAACGTTTAAGTCACCCAAATTCTGCAGTTGTTCCAGAAATCACCAAAAAAGTGCAAGAAATCGTTTTAGCTGATTGTAGATTGAAGTTCGTGAGCTAGCAGAGAATTTAAAGATATCATAAGGCAGTGTATTTGCTATCTTGCATGATCATTTGTCAATGAGAAAGCTGTGTTCAAAGTGGGTGTCGCATTTGCTCACTGTCGATCAAAAACAACAATGTATTGATGATTCAGAATGTTGTTTGGAACTGTTTAAGCAGAATAAACATGATTTTTTACTTAGATATGTGACAATGGATGAAACATTGATCCATTACTACACATCTGAATCCAAAAGATTGTCAGCTGAGTGGACAACAGCCAGTGAAAGGCATCCAAAGCGACCAAAAACTGAAAACGTCAGCGAGCAAGGTTATGGAGTCCGTATTTTGGGATGGCGCATAGAATTTTGTTTTTTGACTACCTTGAAAAAGGCAAAACAATTGTGAATATTACATGGCATTATTGAATCAACTGAATGAAAAGATAAAGAATAAACATCCTCAAATGCAAAAAAAAACGTACTATTTCACCAAGACAATGCTCCGTGCCACAATTCCTTGAAAAAAATGGTCAAATTGAACAAATTATGCTTCAAATTACTTTCCCACCCACCATACAGTCCAGATTTAGCCCCCAGTGACTACTGGCTGTTTGCAGATATTAAAAGAATGCTACAGGGAAAGAGGTTTGGTTCAAATTAAGAAGTGATTGCCGAAGTAGAAGCCTATTTTGAAAGCAAAGACAAATCGTTCTACGAAAAAGGTACTAAAAAATTAGAAGAGCGCTGGGGTGCACGTATAACTTTTGAAGGGGAGTATCTCGATAAATAAAGTTCAATTTTGTAGAAGTTGTTGTTTTATTAGTTAGGCCCGGGGCTTAATGAGTGATGTGTTAATAACCTGTTACAGTCTACAATAAAGATATTTTTAAAAATTTTATCCAAAATGTTTTTATCCACCTCTTATGTATGTTAATTTCCAAATTTTGTTGTTTGACTCATCTCTACACAAGAATATCAATTGATAAAATTAAAATACAATTAATTATTATAGAGGAACTGCATTTTTATTACATTAATTTGATTTTATTTAGGAGATATTTCTGACCTTATACATTTTAGTAAATATACATTTTTTAACTGTTCCACCTGGTACTTGGAATATGTCCTGTTGAATACCAAAAGCTCTAAAAAACTGATCAACTTAAGCTGCTCCAATACACACTACTTTGGTGTCATCACACTTGAAGGGGATATTTTCTGGGAAGTATTTTTAAGCTGCATTTACCATTCAAGGTTATTTTTAGATTAATATTCATATATTATTGCTATATAGGGCTTGCTTTTTAGAAACGAATTTACTTTTTAACTGATAATCAGAAATATTTTGTGAAAAACTCAAGATAGTTTAAATTCACCTTGAAGGTCACTCTTGGCTGAATAGGCTATATATTTTCCACTCAGAGAACTGAAGACTTTCCGGAGTCAATTTGAGTACTAATATCTATCTGAATTTGTGGAGAAGGGTTTATTTGAAATTAGTTTATATGTTTGTGTTAATATTTTTTTAATTTGATTTTTTGGATCGTTACCCATTGTAAAAAAGATGCTTCGTAGTTTCGCTAATCTTCCTATGATAATAGTAAAAAATTCTGGTAAGAGGCTTCAAAAATTGCTTTTTTTATTGGTTGATTTAAAATCAAAAATATGATAGACACATTTCATATGTATATTTCAACTGATGTATTGTTTTATTTTACAGATGAAAGTTAATGTTTTTCTACAATCCAGGATCGTGCAGTTCTTCTGATTTTATCATTTTGTGAGGGACTTGAAGAGGGAAATATGCTTCTTGATCCACTTCCTGGGCCTTCGTCTCTAAAGGGTTTTTCAATCTGCCAGTTGCTTTAATTCATCCAACAGATTGCAGGATGCTATTGACAAAAAAGCTGCTTCTTTGGTTTCAATATTCACTATATTGCATCTTTGCTACTCCTAATAGAGTGTGTGTAAAGAACCCAGTATTTATTCATGTACATAAGTTTTTTAAAAATAAAAGGGAAGATTATTTTAGACAGCAGGATCCCAATTGGAAATGCTTATTATTTTTCTAAAGCGGAACACGAACTCACTTTGTAGAAACCTTTATTATATACATTTGTTATGGTTTCTGTATAATTTATGAAATTTATTGTTTATGTAAAAAATATTGAAGTAATGGATTGTGGCAGAGCTTTTAATATTTATGCTTTGCAATTAAATATGAAATTTAGATTTTTTTCATTCAGCTTGGTTGTTAAAATGTAATTTATTTAAGAATTTGGATCTTTTTTTTCTCTCTCTCTCTATTAGACTTCATTACAAATTTAAATAATTTTTCTTGATTGTATTGCCAATGCAATCACTGCTTCCAACCAAGGTACCTGTTGAACTATGTACATTTTACTAAATTTTAGATCTAATCACTATTTTTAAAAAACACTTTAAACAGAAGTGAGCTTGACAAATTTTCTTCTGTGATTCAGTGAAAGTTATAAAGATGTTAAATTGGAAACTCTTTACGAAGCATGTAAAAATAGAAATCTACTCTCTATTGATAATTTGTGTTTTGTCTAGGAAATAGTACTTTTTATGTATGTTAATGTATTTCAAATACAAATTCTACACAGCAATATGTGATAATAAATTATATTTAGTTTCTAATTTTGTTATTATTTTTTATTTCTGCATCTTCAGTCAGTATTTTTTCAGCTGAACTGTTTATAAACTATTGTTCTTGTTAAATCTAATCTTCTCATTTACCTATAAATGCTCGCTTCTGTTAAAAGTAAGAAGTCAGTAATCCTGAAACCATTTGATTGCTGATTGTTTTCACTGTGTCATGGTTATTTATTTTAATAAATAGTTTTTAATGAAAAATATTTTCATGGTAAAGAAATCCCACTGGAAAATTCAGCATTGTGTAAAAATGTTTTTTTTTCTTTTTATTGATTTTTTTTTTATAACTGTATAGAAAAGTAACTTTTTTATGTTATGGGATTAGTGCAAGAAAAAATTTCTTTAAGCAACATTTATTTCTTGAGATATGTATGGTAATTAAATTCACATTGTAAAATTTCTTGCACAATTACTTATTTGGACATCATGGGATTTGTCTGCAAATGATGTTAATCTTATTATTTTATTTTGTGATTACAATTACTTAAACTTTACAATTCACTGGAGTGAAAATTTTTAAATTTTAGAAATGATTTTATATTGAGATCAATTTAAAAGTAAGAAAAATATATAATTTTTAATTAGTTCAGGTGCTATAACATTACTCATAAAATGCAAATCATTTTTCTATAAACTAGTAATCTGTTTTAGAGATAAAGATGAGTTTTTAATGTTGACCTGATGAAATTAATTTAATTCAAGTGAATTATGACGGATAAAAATTATTTGTTTTTGTAAAAAAAAGATATTTTTAAATAAAAATATGAATATGTAATTCTTTCCCCATTAGCCATTTGATAAATGAAAGAATATTTTTAGAAATGAATGAAATTTTTGTGTAAAAGATGCAAAAAGTGAACTTTTTTTTTAGTATTACTGTTTTTCTTCTTAAGTTACTTTATTTCACAGAATGTTACAGCTCTTCACAAGTGATGCTTGTAAAGTAACAAATGAGCAGATATAAACTAAAACTATATATAATTTATTTTTTCCAGTCACTTACAAAATGTATCCATCTTCTTTGTTTGAATGTAAACTTGTAACATTGATGTCTGTATTTTAGTGTTTTTTGTAGTGTTTAATATTTTAAATAAATAGCTCTGCTTTCTGAGTATGAGGGTATTTTTAATTTTATGTTCGATTAATAACTGGTACATTTTATTGTTTTATAAGATGGAAGGTATAGCTCTTTTGTTTTAGCATTAAAATGTGTTAGAAAAATTGGTTATCTTTTGTTGAATGCATACAATGAAATGAATTAAAATTTGACCAAAGAAATCATTAACTTTCTGTGATTTTTTTTTCTTACTAATTAATGAAAATGCTTCGTTATATGTGCCTTTTAAGTAATGTATTGTTTTTTTTTTATTTTTTTGTGTATAAATCTTTTTTTGGTGAAGAACCAGATTGGTAAATTATATTTGTATTCATCTGCAATAAATTATTTGTGACTGATCTTATTTTGTTGCTGTAGTATATATCTCACAGTAAAAAATTCCAGAATATATATAAAAAAGTTCAAACATGTATTATTTGAAGCACTAATTAGTTGCAACAACTAATATAAAATATGCATATATACATTTGCTCAAGGTATAAGACTGATTTGATATTGGTCCTTTTTAGTACCAATGTGGTTAGCGAGAAGTATTTGTTTTACAAGAAAAAGGTGGGATTTTAAAATAATGTGGCTTAAAAATATGCTTAATCTAATTTTCATGTAAATATTTGAAGTATGTACAAATTAGGAAAGTCATGCTTGTCATTCATCTTTCTATACATATTTATGCATTTGAAAAATCTTATAAAATATTCTTGCCTCCACATGTAAAATAACTCATAAATGTTGGGTTTTTTTTTAAAAAAATTAACATTTTCAGCTTGTTTACACAGGATTGAGCCTCAATACCACCAAAGATTCGTTCAAATTGTAAAAGCTGCTCTTTATAAAATCTAAATTTGAGTCTTGTATAAATTACTAAAATTTGCAAGAAAATAATTCTGTAGAACAGTGATGGGTGAACTACAGTCTCGTAAGGTTTTTCCAGTATGATGCGAGGCAGATAGTATAAATTTTTTCTAAATTCAGTGCTTTAAATAAAATATTTAAGAATCTATTCCAATTTTTATGTATAGGGAAATTTACACCTGCAAAATATAGAGTAGGTAATTTATGTAGAAATTAATTTTAAAATCTTTTCCTGTGCAAAAAAAAAAAACGACATAAATGTTAATAACAATGCTATATTTAATTTTTTTTAAAAAATTATATCTGTAAGGATTTTTGAATATATTTGTTTCTCTTGTGTTTTCTGATAAATGACATTTGCTCACCAAAACATATCTGGCTCACTCCAAAAAACATTGTATAAGATATTATCCTTCTCCCAGCTGTGATTCAGAAATATTAGATTTTAGTAAGCCATTAGTTTTATCATGATAAAATATTGACTAATGCTTAAAAACAGTTCATTGCTCTTGCTAGTACTGTTTGTTTTTATGTAACATAATATTACACTGTATAGGTGACAATCTGTTGATTTTTAATCATGGTTAAGAGATGAAAATTGGATTGTATTTCATGCTTTTAACTGATCTGAACTCAGATGCAACAGCCCATGAGGGCCAAGACCTGTCCCTATCTCAGTTTACATGACCTTAGGCGCTGAGGTGCATATGGAGATGTTTCGGTAAAGTGGTCAGTCTGATGCAAAACCCCCAGTTTTCAGTTACCAAGCAAGCTTGGTACTCATTTATCAACCCACTGAAGGAATGAAAGGCTGTTGTTCTTGCCCAGCCCGAGATTTGAACCCCGGTTCTGTAGCATAGAAGCGCGATACACTACCACTGGGTTTCTATAATTTTAACAGTATAACTTTTTAAGATTTGAAATTTTGATTAATTTGAATTTTTGCCGAGCCCCTAGGGTTCTGCATTAAAGCAAAAAAAAAAAAAAATGATTTATATTTTATTCTAAATATATTTCTTTTTGTGAGAATAATCATGGGATTTTTCAGCTTTTATATCTTATTTTGATAGCATTTCTAAAGATAAAGGGAGAATGAGGGGATTGTCACTTTCCATTATCAGTTTTGCAAGGAAGAAATTTGTCATTAATAATAATGTCATCTTTAACAGATTTACATTGGCTTAATATTTTATTTATTCTTTCAAAAGTTACACATCTTGCATTTAAAAAAATTATTGTAAGCTCTAAAGGTATTAAATTAATTTTGTAGGAAATTTGAACTGCTATGAAGTATAGAATCTTGCACTGAAGTATGGCTTTGCAGACTGTGCAAAACTTTAAGTATATTTGTCTGGTGTTAGTATGCAGCAAAGAATATCAAATGAGCCACACGGTCACCCAGAATCAAAGGACATTACATTAATAATGAACTAAGGGTCATTGAGTTTGGCCCATCTCAGAATCCCTATAAATTGGAAGTATCATTGGAAGTATGGTGTTCATTTAGCCGAAATGGGTAAAGTGAAAAAGTTGAATAAGTGGGTTCCACAAGAACAAATGAAATACAAACCAAATAATTTGAAAGCTTGCTTGAAGTTGCTTTCTAGTCACAAACCTGATCTATATTTGAATTGAATTATGATTGATGAGAAATGGATCCAATATGACAATTGCTAATGTTCAGCAGAATAGGTGAACCGCCAAAACACAAGAGTAATATTCATCAAAAGCTGGAAATAAAAGGGTGGTGGCCAACACAGATGTGATCCATTTTGATTTCGTGAAACTGATAGCAGAAATATACTGCAACCTACTGGACGAAATGATGCAAAAATTTAAAAGGAAAACAGCCTAGATTTGTTGACAGATCTAGCATGGTAATGTCAGACTATACACAGCACAAATCACTGAGAATTAAAACTTCATCACCCACCCTCCCAACTATCACCTCTTCCACAATTTGGACAACTTTTAAAAAGGAAACAATTTAATTCCAACATTGTGCTGCAAAACTGGCCTTCTAGGGATTTATTGACTTGTTCACCAGGATTTTATACCACACGGTTCCTTATATTTGTAAGATTTCAATCAATCTTGCCTTTTTATATACAAATTTCATCTTTGACAATCCAATAGGATTTTCAAGGTGAGGAATCTTGGTCTTCCCTCATGTCTTTCATTGACTTTCTCTTAAGGTAATAAGAAACATTTCCTGTCATAGAAAAACAAATATATGAATTTTGAAAGAAAAAAAAAACCTTGGATTGTAGAGTTAACTTTAAAAAAAATTCTTTTTAGAAAATCTAATTAGAATTTATTTAATCTGACCCCATCAGTTTTGAATTATTCAAATTTCACACTTTATCATTTCCTCATCATATGACTAAGAACCTTTTTAAAATTTATTCCATTAATAATTTTTGATTGAATTGACTTTTACACAATGTAGCCAAAAGTCATGAGATATTATGATTTAGACATTTCTGGATATACTGTAGATGAAATGTTTTGTAATTTATAACATGTAAAGAATATTTTATTTTGCACTTTTCATTGCAGTAACTTCTGCATTTTAAAGACCCTCATTAAGTTGATAAAAAGTATTTTCAAAGTTTGCATTTCTCTAAAAATAGCACTCATATTCTTGAAAAGATACAAATATTTTCTTCTAGAAATTCCAAATTTTTTCCATGTGTGCTTTTTTTTATATCGAGAATTTGCAATCAAATTTCCCAGGCCCAACAGAAATTTTGATTAGGAAAGTGAGAAACATACTATAAGTTGAAATGGGAAGACTTTATATTTAATGAGATATGAGCATATTAAAGGGTTTTTACTGCACATGCATAAAATAGATCAATGCTCTTTTATAATTTTGTGCAGAATAAAATTTTTAGTTCCTGAAAATTCAGAAAGATATCAATGATATGCTGGGTTATATCTTACAATTATTATATTTATGGGGTTCTTAGAAAGTGTCATTCTTATAAATCATTCATTTTTTATTATTAGCGTGTTGAATTGAATTGTTTAAAATTTGGAAATTTACATGTAGCATAAGAATACAATACATGCATAAATTGGACTTGTTCAACAAACAATGTGATAAATTAAAAAAATTGCACTTTTGAAACAATACTTAATCCAGATATTTTCAAAAAGTAACAAATGTTTCAGTATGTTTTCTCTCTATTATCAATATCCCTGCAAATTTTTATGAAATTTTGATGGAAAATTATGAATATTATAGCATATATGGAGAAAATGCAGAATTTTTGAAGATATCTTATGTTTTTAAAACTTAAAATCAAAGGCGCAACAGCCCATGAGGGCCCATCTCAGTATTCGTGACCTTGGGCCCTGAAGTGCATGAGCAGATGGTCAGTCTGATGTGAAAATCCCCAGTGTTAAGTTCCCAAGCAATCTTGGTACTCATTTATCAACTCACTGAAGGGATGAAAGGTTGAATTGACCTTGCCCAACCCAGGACTTTTTTTTTTAACTATTGGTGCTACTTTTATGAAAATGCACAAACATTGGAAATACTGTAAAATAAATCATTTCCAGCTTATTGTACAAAATAATCAAATATCTCAACTTAGTAGTTGACCCTTAAATGTGCAAGTTATTACAACTCCATTCAAAAGTGCATGTTCGTAATATACCTTACATTTCAAATATTTCTCTAGAAATTGGAAAAAATGTCAAAATTCAAAGTATGTTTTTTTAAAAATATATTATGAATTAGTTATTCCACTACTATGTAGAAACTATCACCTTCCTCTATAACCTGTGTGAAATAGCTAAAACTGAATTGAGTGGATGTTAGAGTTATTACCACATTCTAGACATTAATACAGATTTAATGGAAGGAATGCAGCAAAACAATGGTTCACAAACTCAAATAAGTATAGCACTTGATTTGGTATGGATGTGTATACTCTGAAAAAAAGAGCAGCAAGATTACAAAAAGTTGCTTAAAATTCACAAGACTGTAACCTGATATTTCCAGATATTCTGCATGAAAGTGTGAAAAAAATTTTAAGTAAAAGAAATTCCCAAGATAACTTAATCTCTTTCATTTTCAAATAAATATTATTTCTTTAATTGCAAGATGCACTAAAAGCAAAAAGAACCACTACACATTTTTTTCTATAACAAATACATATAAAATTTTAAACATACCAAATAAATCCAATTTATATTAAAAACTTTTTTGAAAAAAGCTACAGATTAATTCAATTTTAATATTTTGAATTTCTTTTACAATTAGAAACTAATAAGCATAATTTTTGCTTATGATACTAAAGGAAATCAAAAAATAATGCACATAAATGTTTCACAAGTTAGTAGTAAATGTAATTCTTATTCATATAAATCGTTTAAAGAAAGTCGAATTCGATGGTAATTTTCTTTACTCAATACTCACTAAAATTATGCTGTATGATATATAAATTACATAATAAAGAAATATGAAGGATTGCAAGCGTATATTTAATACTGATTTTCTCTTTCATACCTGTAACACTAAATGGTGGTAAAATTATTTAATGTGTATAATAGGTAAACTATTTAATTTTTGTTGTTGTTTAAATAACCTGTCTAATTTTGCTTAAATAAATATATTATATGCTTGTATAAATTCAATGAAAAAAATCTGTATGTTCTTTCATTTGAAATGGATTAATTTAGTTCTTGCTAAGTATTTAATATAATTTTTTAGAAAATATATTAATAATTAATATTCTTTTCGCAATAATAGCCAATGCTTTCATACTTGTGTTAAAATTTTGGTAAATTGTACCTACAAAATTATATTAGTATAAGTAAATTAGTGTTTGGTGTACCTAATAAAAAGTCATGAATTTCAGAAAAGAATATAATCTGCGTATCTGCATTTTCTAAAAAAGTTTATTACAAATATTTGTTTACTTATTCAAATACAAGCAACAATATATGGCAGTCAAGTTATAATCTTGACAAAACAATATAAAATGCATATATGAAAAATGGCACTAGCAAAAAGAAAAACATGACAAAAAAAGAATTCATTTCAAAAGTTTTTGTCTTATATAGGTAAATTAATTTTAAAAAATACTTATATTAGAAGAAACATATTGACTCACAACATATACTCTTATAATGGAAAAATATCTTCATATATGTATCACATGTAGATTACTCATTTTCATGCTCATTATCAACATCAATGAGAAGAATTTTTTTAAAGTAATTTAAAAATACACATAAAAAAAATTCATAGGATTAGCATCCCATCATTTGAATCCCCCCCCCCTCATTAGATATTTTTAAAAAGCTTCAGAATTCTTTTTTGAGCAAAACTGACAACAAATATAAGTAAATGAATACAACATACACTGTAAATAAGATTATTTTAAGAAATAAAACATTTGTATGCATTTGATCCTTATTCTCTAAATAAAAAAGTGACTAGTTAAGTCTTTTTTCATAAAAAAGAAAAGTATGACTTGTATGTAAAAATATATTTGACTTAAGTAGCGTGATAAAATTTAAAGAAATTATAACTTCCATGATTAAAAATAAATTCCTTAACAACAGTAAACAGCTTTGTGTCTTTCAACCTCAAATGATGATGACTTTGGAATAGTGAACCTTTTCATAGCTAAACAAAATATATACATAATAGAGGGTTAGAGACAATCATAAACAGGGCTTTCAATTTTGACCTCATCCACTGTAATAAGTATATTGAGCTAAAGCTCATCTCTTTTAACTACAGATAATGCTAAGTCTGAATCCTCAGTATCACTGATGTAGTTGGTCTCTCCGGTATAGTGAGTAGGGTAGACAAGCAATGGCTGTGCTGAAAATGCTCTCAGATTTCTTTTGGGATAATATCCTTTCCACACCTCTCTGCATAAAAGGGAAAAAAGTTCATTTCAAATAATTTCCCCTTCATTTCAATAGGTTTTAATGCAAAAAATACTTCAAAAACAGGAGAAAAAGAGTTTTAAACATATATTTTTTCAAATTGCTATAAATATACTATACACACATACCATTTCTCTTTCTGTTATCACTTTAAAATCTATCATTTTAATTTAATGAAATAACTTCATTTGCTCTTTCTATCAATTAAAGTGTATGAATGTCCTAATAAGTGTAGTTTTTCGTGAGTGAAAAAAATATATAGAGGAAGAAAACATAATAGAATTTCATTTTTTATGTGTTCTAAATTTATTTTTAAGATTAATATAATTTTTTCACAAACAAAAATATATTTAAAGCACTTTGCATTCCACAAGCAATATTAGTTTTATATTGATGTTATGAACTTTAGTGCAACTTACTCTGGATGCCGATCAAACATAATAGGCAGGAATTCGTCCACTGGAACTAGTTTGGGGAGAGGATTTGCCATGACTAGCTTCTTTGCTCCTTCCAAGGTTATTAGGTAGCAAAGGGTCCAATAAGAATAATTCACATGCACCAAACTGGATGTACCAGCCACAAAAGGTTCACCATTTTCAGATAATCTCTTCCTCCCCAAGTATCTTAAAATAATAAAACTTTTATAAAATATATAATTCAATGAAGTTTCAAATATACATGGCAATAAGTTATCTATAATAAATTACAACTATTTCAGATTTCTTTCATGAATTTTTTTAATGTTCTAATTCAATACATATCAGTTTTTTGTGATGGATTGTTAAATTGTACAGAAATTAATCATATTCATAAATCACATTTCCTCCACATAAATTTCACGTTTTCATAATCTTAGCCAGTGGCTACACGCTTCCACTCCTCAGGTCTGAGGTTTAAATCCTTGGCTGGGCAAGATCGACTCTGCCTTTCATCCTTTCAGGGGGTCGATAAATGAGTACCACGCTTGCTTGGGAAATAAACACTAGGGGTTTGACGTCAGACTGAGCACATGACCGAGACATCTGCTCATGCACCTCATTGACCAAGGTCACATATATTGAGACAGGCACAGCAGACCTTGGCCCTCATGGGCTGTTGCACCATTGAGTTTAATTTAGTTTTCATAATCTTTTTAAATCAAGTATTCTTACCGTTTTAAATTAGCTCTTAAGCACATTCAGTGCACCAATATTGAGTTCATGTTTTTAAATTAACAATTGTTAGTTTGTAGAATTGTTTGATAACAATTGTTTGAATATTGTATTCATTAAAAATATTTTGATATTAATACAATTAAAACTAAAAATATTAGAAAACTTATTTCCTCATAATTCATCTCATGAATTACTCTGTGAACATGTTCAATTTATTTTAAAGCAATTTCCAAGTAATCATAAGCTATGCTTATTTATGATTGAGAAAATATATAGATCTTCTTCAATTTTCATACACTAAACTATTTTGTAGTACAGTTAAATTTTATCAATAAATGCATCAATGAAAAGCATATATGTCATCAACAAAGATTCCAGTACTTGCATATGAACCTCATGCTGATTCATAGCGAAAGATTTTGCATATTATGGTGACTTTCTTTATACCATCCTAAGAAGAATAGTTAAACATTTTCTGACACAAATAAAAATCTATTGAAATTTCCTTAAGATCGCTAATGGCATGGAATTAAGAGTTATATGCATTTGTTTCTGATTAAGTTGTAGTATGTGAAATGTTTGTTCCTTTATAAAGCAAAAAAAAAAAAAAAAAAACAATATCTTACATCAAATCCCATAATAATCCAACTTTTTGAACTTCTTTCAACAAAGCTTGAATTTTTTTTCTGAAATAAGGTTCAAAGCGCAAATCATCTTCAAGAACTATAGCTGTGCGATGCTGGTGTTCAATCATCTGTTTCACAAATTTTAAAAAAAAATTTAATATCGCTAAAATATCAAGTTTATTGCAACTCAATTTTCTATGAATCAGTATGATATTGTTTGAAAATGGAAAATAAAAATGCAACTCACACAAACAAATTTAAACTACATTTTCCCAAACAAAAATTTTTCTTTGAACCAATAGAAGACTCAAAATAACTTCAAACACCACAATTATCATATTCTTTTTCAATTTAAACATTCAATTCAAAAAAATACTTTAAAAAAATTTTCCTCCTCATCTACCAAACTAAATGAAGAGTTATTGATTACAAAAAAAAGGCATTTAATTAATATAAACACTACATAAACTTTTAAATCGCCTATTGGTATTCTTTATTTTCATTTTAAAAAACTTTAGTTTTCCCCTTTTGATTACAATGAATAAAATTACAAATTAAACTTCAAGGGAGAAAAATAAATGTATCTTTATTCTAATGGATTATACAGCATTATACATTACTATTGATTATAAATAATATTAACATAATAATCTACATCTGGCGGTCCACAGTGCCTTTCAAGGGAGTCTACGAAGGTCTCTCATTTAATGTTAAGATTTCCCTATTTTACAGACTACGAAAAGACTTTTGCAAAAATTGAAAGATGCATCATCCTAGACTAGATCACTTAACTGCCCCCAATGAAAAAACTCTACTAGAACATGTATTTCGATCAAGAATATTAATTCAGTTTTTTTATTGATTCCAGCTACGTAGCCATTACCATAACATAACATTTTCAAAAGAATAAGTAGAAACATGTGTTCAAAGATTAAGATTTGAATTTATAGTCTTAGTATTATTGAGGAACTTTTCAATCACTCAGCCATGTGTTGGGAATCAGAGAGGGGTGTTCAAAATCTTGAGGGTCTGAAATGTCAGGCTGATACATAAAGGGGGACCACGATGATTGAAAGTTTAAAAACCACTGATTTACACTATTAAAATCCGAAGGTAAACAAACATATATATGTATCTATATGAGACTATCTTCTCACAAAGAACTGAACAGAATGGCCTGAAGGTACCAAAAGATGGGAAATTATCCGAGGATTCCCTTTTGGACATTTAAATTCCGATACAGCAATTGGTTAAAAGATGTTAATTAAAAACATTAAAAAGCATGATTCGTCTTCATTGTTGTAACAACATTATTGTTACATAGTTGGCGTCGAAAACCAATTTTCAGCCAAACTAATATTTTAAGATGTTGCTCTATCTACTGTATTCTTCAATTTGGATTAAAAACATAAATGTTTTAACATTTGATTAACTTTAAAATTTCAATTTCTACAACATATAAAACTTTTTACAAATTCCTCTTTGAGTTTTCTTTTATTTAAATGAGACACCGAGATGGGAAGGGGAAATTTTTTGGGCCAAAAGAAAAACACTTGAAAAAGCCAGTGCAACCATGGGCCATGCAGCTAGTAAATTATATAAATAGAAGAGAAGAGTAATTTTAATGCCTTGATTAGAAAGGACTAGTCTTAGAATTTGAAGCTATATCTCTGTTAATTGAATTTCATACATAAAACCTACTAGTTTTGAAACATCACACTGACTGAAAACTAAAAGTTAATAAATAGTATTTTAAATAAAAATGGAAAATATATTTATTTTTAATGACATATATTGAACAATACAAAGATCGAAATTGTCAACTTTGTACACCTTAATTGATATGATACAGTAATGATACAGATATGATATAGTGATGATTTGTACATGATACAGTAATTTAGACATAAAGATTCTTTTCTTATTCTCCAAATTAAAGTATTATGCACACACAATGACCACTTAAAAGCTTAAAATTAAGAAAAGATAAAGAAAAAAGTTACATAAATACGAAATGACTACACAAACAAGGGGAAAAAATGAAGATTAATTTTAGGGAACATTTAAATATTTTAAAATGTAAAAATGAATCCACTACACCATTTACAGGTATTGGGTTAATGGATAAAATTCCAGTAAATACATTTTACAATGCCCTATTTTGCAATAATTATGATTAAAATTTTTGGAATAAACATCAAATAAAATGAATAATACTACTCTATTTATACAAATAGTACTTGTATTATTTATATTAATACTATGTATAACATACTATAATAAAACAAATGCGAGTAATAATAGTATTTATCTTAATTCATGGTGTTTTTATCAGTTTTAATACACACAAGGTTTGGGAATAACGTAATTGTTTCTGAATAAAAATATTTATTTTTCAACTCCTTAAAAAGCATAAGTAGCTAATGATTACCAATTAAGAATATAAGAATTTTTGAAGCAAAATATTTTTTATAATAAGGAGCATTATGTAAGCATAGAGTGTTTAGAGTTTACTTGCATCTTTCCACACATGGTAATGACTGAGGAAACAGCCAATTTCACCCCTAGTCAAAGGCCTCTTGTAATAGGGGTCTGCATACTCTGGAAGCATTTTAATACCCATCTCTTCAATATAGCTGTCATTCAAAGCTCTGTGATGGAAAAAAAGTCAAATCAAAATTAGAAACAAATACACAGAATAAAAATAGTAGTTGAAATTCTTTTTACAAGAGCATTAGCATATTCATATTAGAGCTTTATAATATAAATATGGTGACTGCATGCAATTTTTTTGATAGAATTAACTTTATATTTGAATCAGAGTATTAATGCATTAAATTATCCATAAAAAAGATTTTTGCTTAAAAAAAATTAACTTCTTATTTTTTTAAAAAGAATAAATACAAACCAAGGACTTACTTTCCATCCACAGCTTTTAAAATATGTGCTTGAATGCCCATTTCAGAAAGTGTATTCAGCATCCTTTCTCTTCTTTCAGGACGACGCTCCAAATTTATCAAATAAGCCTGAAAACAAATAAAACATAAATAAAAACTAATACATATTTAACTGATATAAAGATTCTCTTCTCTCAATGACACTAAAAACATGAATAATAAATTCACATCTAGTCAGATCCCAATTTCAAGAATTTGTTGGGACCAAACATTCTGTTCATTAAACAGAGGTTATTCCTTATATTAGGGTTCAAACAAAATAACAAATTTTTTGCTCTAACCTTTTTGAAATTTTATTATAAACAACTACACAAAAAAGATGAAAGTTAGAAATTACACACTTTTTATTCAACAGTTAAAAATACTATTAATGAATTATTACCCATCATTTAATTGGAAATGTTTAAACAATGACTAATGGATCTTTAAAACAAAATTTTTTTTATTCCTGATTCGAAAGAGTTCTTTATGCAGAGAAGAAAGTACTGCAACATTTACATCCTGCTGACATAAGGTATATTTTCACAATTTCCAAGCAATCTAAAGCATTAGAAAACATAACAGTTTCATTATCGATTTCTGCATCAGAATCGCTATTCATTGGCTAAAACAAATCATCAATTTTCTGAATTTCAGTTGCACAGGTAAGCAGCCTGACATCAAATGTAACCTAATCATTGAAATCTTAAAATATCCTCTGCCTTGTGGAGTGGAATGAGATAAGAAAAAAAGTTTCCAGTCCTACTCAAAACTCACACAATAGGTTGCACTCATGATTCATCTGAACCTTGTCAAGTCGAATAATGCTCTTCACCCTTTCTGTTGAAATCTGCTATTAATAGACAAACTTGTTTCAGTTCCATACAAAAAGAATGTCATTTGAAGAAATCTAATTTTTTCTAACATAAAACTAATAAAAAAATTATCAGCTGTTGAAATAATTCGTTAATTTGGGGTTTATTGTTTGTTTTAGCATTCATTTTAATCGGGAAAAGAAAAAAATTCTTTAAAATGCGAAATTCGTTAAATAGGGGTTTGTTAAATCGGGGTCCAGCTGTATTTTAAATATAATGTTGAACATCTTTAGCGACAATACTCCATGGGTAGATTGGATAGATAAAAAAATTACATTCAATACCTGATCGAATCCTGCCGTGTCTTCTGGTTTCTTTGGAACAAAATGCTGAAGGGAAGGAGAAATGTAGATTCGGGGATATTCCACTGAGAAAGAGAAAAAAATGCATTTAGTTGTAAAAATCACAATAAAAATATTTAATTTTAAAAAATGGGAAAAAAAGTTTATTCATTTAAGTAAGTAGGTGCAAGTTCTTTAAGTTGCATCAAGGAAGATTCAAGATACTTTCGTGAATACTATTCACACTATAATTTTGAACTCTGATATAAAATAATTATAATAAAAAATTATCTTTAAAAAAAAGGCAGCTCTCCTTATTGCTTTAAAACTAGTAAGTAGATAAAAAATTTGACAACTCAATATTTGAATTGTATTTTTTACAGTTTTTATCACTAAAAACAGTCCCTAATTCCAAAGGCTTATTTTATAGATAGTATTTATCTAAACTACCTTCTTGATTAACAACCCATGCAACTTATGAACATTCATGCTTACAATCACAATAAATAAAAAAAAGATATGTTTTGAGTCAAAAATTTCCTATAACTGATGCAAATGCATGTAAAAAGAGAACCTATAATACATTTTTCACATTATGTATAAAAATTACACAAACATAAACTGAAATTTTTAAGTTTTATCAACAACTCTTTAAATCCATTCAAATAAAAAAAATAGTGTTGAAAATATAAATTTGATTTACGAGCAATTCAATTTATGACCTGCTAATCAGAACACAACTTGGTCATAAGTTCTAGGAAAGGAGACCCCAGTAATACATACTAAAAGTTGAATTACTAGGAAAATATTTTTAAACAACATCAAACAAAAAGCCTACCCATCATTTCAACTTTAAGATTTTGCAATTGTTCACGGTCATCTTGAAGTGTATTCTCTTTCTCTAATGGAGTTAACATATATCCAAAAGGCTCTTCATTTGTAACCCACATTTTTACACCTGTATAAATAGATATCACACTTAAAACACAGTTTGAAGATACAAATTTTACTTAGCTCACACTACCTGGTACATATCATAACAACAATATCTGTAAAAAACTTATCATATGATTTTCTTTTATTAAAAAGTAAAAATCTGTAATCAAATCACACACAAAAAAAATTCAAAACCATACATAAAAATTATAAAATTTTATCAGAAAATTACAAAATAATTAATACTTACTATTCTTCACCATTTTACAGTAGGGTAGTACAAGCAACTTCTTTGTAAATTGATAATAAATATATTGAACAATTTAATTTGGTTCAATCATCCAGAATAATTTTTTTAACTATAGAAACCTAGACAAAATAGTTTTTTTTAAGTAAAATATTTTGAGATTACCCTACAAAATTTCTTTATTATTTTTTTGGATAAGTAAATAATTTTAACCCATTGAGAAAAAATATGTAACCACATAGCTAAAATATTGATTGTTAAAAATTCTATGAAATAATTCCATTATAGTTTTTAAAACATACCACATATTAAAAAAATTTCCCATTAATTGTTTATTATAATGCTTAAAAACTTTATTACATTTATATTTAAAACATAACATCAATGTATTTTGAGAAAGACTTAAAGTTTAATCTATTAAAACCTAACTTTATGGAACATTAACATTTCCCTTTTCATTATATCAAAAAACAGAATTTATTGAAAAGGCATTAACATAATTTGTAAAATTTTGCTGTTCTATTTATTAAAAATTCTTTAAAGATATCAGTCAAAAAAACAAATTTTAGATTTTTACATCTCCATTTTCATTGCTATCACTTTAATATTAAAAGGATTAAGAATTTTAAGGATAAATTTATAGAAAGAAAGATTAATAAAGTTCTTATTCTTAAATTAAATGCAATATCAAATAAAGCTTCATTTTTCATTTTTATTATAATTATAGATACCTCAGAGTTCATAGAAACCCCAAATATACTTAAAAAATAAATATACCAGCTGTCCTAGCTGAATGTGCAAAGATTATGATATCATCCACAGGACCAGAATAACCATCAATCTTTTTAGAATCAAATGCCAATTGCAAAGAGTTCTTATGTCGGAGGTTGATTAAAACAGCAGAATGCACCATAGGGACATCAAAACAACCAATCTGCTCTCTTTCCAAGATGGGTAAATAGTCATCAGTTCTTTTATAGTATCCCTTAACATAAAAAAAACATTCAAAAACATAAACTAAACAAGCTATAGTAAAGAACAGAAAATACAGGACATTGAATACCTTGAAAGAAAAGAAGTCTAAGACTTGGCTACAAAACAGGCAAACAATGTAACATTGAATTTCAAATTTCAACATTTTTAGTATAAAGGAGTATACATAAATCTAAATGCAAAGATCAAACACCTTAAAAATTAAAATTCAGAATAATATAATAATAATTCTAATTATAAAGTAATTAATTTTTTCTACAGTATTTTCACTAAAACACAAAAATACAGTAATAATCAATAACATAAACTTTGCTTGAAAATTTAGCTTGTATTCTTTTCCTGATTAAGAGAATGTTTATTAATGTCACTCTAAGACAACACAATGACTATTGATGGTGGACCTCATAATTTTGAACCTCAGTCAAGTGAAGAGAATGACACCTGAGCAGGTGCCATGACAGGGTTAATATGCATCATCTCTTCTCTTCAGTGGCTTCAGCACTAAACAATGCAGTTCAGATATTCATGACCATTACCACTATGCTAGCATGGTCCCTTTTACAATTTGTAAAAAATTAAATATTACATTTAATACATATATTCTGCATAAGTTGTTAAGAACAAATTTTGTTAGATCACAAATTAAATAGAGGGTGAAATGAAATATACCTGCTCTGTCATACCACACCAATAGTTTGAATAAGCACCTAAAGTTTCCAATACTGGAGCAATTATAGTCCTAAAATTAAATCAATGTATAATTAAAAATATACGAAAAAGGGGGTAACATATTTAAGGAAATGAACACATAATTTCTTTTCTTTAAAGCTAGTAAATAAAAAAAAATTGTAATATTTATTTAAACTCCTCGAGGAATTGGTGAGAATTATTAAATTAATGAATAAGTAATTATATGGTTATTTTTTTACTTAAATTAGAAGAAATATATGAAAATAAAATCAAACAATCTCGCTCTTTAATGAAAGAAAACTGAAATTAAAAAGTATTTATATATTCACAAATATAAGAACTAAAATTTACAACTTAAATCACTGATCATAGTAAGTACAATCTACAAAAAGTTTCCTAATTGTCAAAAACATGAGAAAAGAAAAAAACCATATGAAATACTTAAAAGGTTTTAAAAGAATGAAAGCTGTAATGTGTGTGGTCTCCCTAAAATATGACTAACCAACTTCCAAGATATCGTACTTGTAAGGTTGTGACCCAAACGTAAGTGGAAGTTAAACGCCCACCATAGATCAACAGATATTTAGTTTTTACCACAAAGATTACATTTTGGCACATTTGTCCACATGTTTTTTTAATTACCCCCCTCCTCCTCCTTTCAATAAAAGTAGTCTATGCATGCCACAGCATAATACTATACATCAAAAAGAATCACAAGTACAAGTAATCTACTAATTATTTATTAAACAACACTAGCTCAAAATATAAAAGGAAAATCAACTTTAGCACACAATTAAAAATAATCAAAAGATATAATAATCTGATAAATAATAGACAGATTATTAAATAATTATAATAATCTGTAATTCACCAAGCGAAATGCCAAATCTCCAATACTGTTTTACCAAAAAAACATAATACTTCTCAAGAAGCACACACAGGTTGGATACATTTCCAAATGAAACCTTTTCTAAAGGCCTCATTATATGCAATTTACTCTAAGAATACCTAGCAGTATTGTCCAAGCAAAGAATATTGCTAAACGGACAATATAAATGCTTTCTCAGTCTGACAGTATAGTTATAATTTATCTTTAATTGTGGTTTCATATCTTTTTATATACTATTCATCTGCATAGCCTGTTTTCTTGTAAGGAGGTGGAAGAGAGAGTAAAACTTTAGAGAAAAAAAAACAAATTAATTCTGAGAGGAGAACTTTGCTAAATAGCCCTTCACAGATTTTAAATTACAAATTTCAAAAAGGTTGCAATTGTGCAGAAAGATAAAAAAATTAAGAAAATACATATGCATCAAAGAAATTAATTATAAATGTTTTATGATTGTAAAAATTTGTTGTATCCAGCAAATAACTTTAAAAATTAAAATAAACATAACAAATTTGAAGAAATAGAAAAAAATTTATAAAACTTTTTCTAAGCATTCAAAATATCAAAAAAGTTCATCTACACTGGTAAAAATAATTAAAGGAAGAAATGCTCTTTTTTAAAAAAAAATAACAAAATAATTAACTCTTATTTGCAAATAAGGTATCAGATGATATATATATAGCTGAACTCTCTTTGCAAACACCTCTGCTATGTAACAACCTTTAACCTTGGAAAGCAGTGGCACTGTGATCGAATTTGTGTAGAGGCACCTCACTTGATCACTGAATCTTGTAGCCAAAGGAAGTTTTTAAACAGTGTAACTTAGCCCAATCCTTCTTTTTTATAAAAAAAAAATTTCTTTGTTTACCCATTGTTAATATTGCAGTCATCATCCTCTAGATCAGCAGTTCTCAACCTTTTTTTCTACCCACCCACATACATATGACAACTATTTCACATGAGCCACAACATGAGGATTAACGGGGGGAAGGGACGCTATAAGTTCAAGGATATTTAAAAGGCAGAAAGTGATCAAAATATTAATAATTTTGAATTTCATTTTAGAACTATATTAAATCCATCAAACTCAACTCACAAAGGTTTTATGCATTTTTTATCCTGTTATATGGAGTAATTTTGATTTTCTTTCATCTATATTCTTTGCCCCCCCCCCACACACACAAATATTTTGCTCATGTTGCAAAGATTTTTTTTAAGAAAGATAATTTATCTTGTTTTAAAAGATATCTTTAAAAAAAAGAGGCATTGAAAGATTTGTGCTCAGTAGAATAGTTACAAGCAAAATTACATTTTTTATATATAACATTTTCATGACAAATTAAACAAGTAGTTGATCCATGTTTGTTTGTTTTGCAATGAAACAGTCAATATCCCAATCATCTTAAAACAAAAAATATTCTTTAGATATTTTTCACATGGAAGGCATGAGGGTTAAATAAAAATTAGTTTCACCCATAAAATGGTCGCTATTCCATTATTATTTGCTAACACTAACTGTTACAATTACAAAACGAAAAAGTTATCCGGCAATTCCTACCAGCACCACATCAATAGCAAAATTGATATAGGGGATTGCTTGATTGATAGAATTTCTTGCTAAATTTTAAATAAATGTTTTTTAAATAATTGAATTTGTTAGTGCAATGGGTCATGACCAGGCCAAGAAGAGATCCGGGGGGTCATAGGTTGAGTATCACTACTCTAGACAATGTCACAAGATGGCAGATAGTTGGAAGACTCGAGATGGCCCAATCACAGGCTACCAGCTGTAGAGACCTCAGGGTTTAGAGAAATGTGGCATCCACTCTGTAGAAACAGTTCCCAGAGACAGGAACAATGGTCCGCCAATCCTGACAAAGGCCATATAAGGGCAATAACACCAGCTCAAGAACATTTTTTGAGACTTCTAGCCCAAAGGGATAGGTTATGACAAAGACACAACTGTCTTAAAACTTTTTTCCTGCAATAGGAACATCCATTTGATGGTTAACAGTCTCCCAAAGACTTAATGCAGGTGACTCATAGGCCAGGCGCCTTGTAGTCTGCATCCCTTTGACTGTGAACTACAAAAAGGACCCTCTAGCATGTCTTGGACAGAGGATGATTGGGGTGGATTCTCTTCAGTGATAAATCGTGATTCAGTTTGGAGAGCGACACAAGATGAGTGTTTTCATCTGGAGATAACCCAGGTATTGATGTCGGCTCCCTAACATTGTTGGAATATAGGATCACTATAATCGAAGTGGTCTGGTTATCTGGGTAGGCATCATGGTAAATGGGCATACTGATCATGCTTCATACTTCATGAAATCATACTTCATGATTTTGATAGTGGTATTCTGACAAGTCAGGGATAAGATCCTTGCACCGCAGAGAGTATGAACCAAATTTCATTTATGAATGATAATGCATACCCCCACAGGGCTCTCTCAGTTGGTGGGTGAATACCACCAATCGGATGATATTCAACAATTGAAGTGGGCAGGTCATCTCCTTTCCCTTTCAAACACCTTTGACGCTCAATTGCAGCTCAAAGACCAGCTTCAACAACTAGCAATGAGCTCAAGAGTGCCTTGGTGCAAGAGAGGGTGCAGTTGGCACAGGGGTTGATAAGGAACCTGGTAAACAATATGAAATGCAGATGCGAGAGTTGTGTAGCTGTAAGAGGCAATCATACACCCTATTAGACATGTTTTTCTCTGATTGATAGAATGTCGGTCAACAGCTGTGCTGGACAAGTGACTAGTTTCTTATTTAGGGGGTAGGCTATGTCCATTTTTGTTTTCCTGTTTATTGGTGTTATATTGTGTGATATTTTGGCCAGGTTTGGTTTGATTTGCCTTGTTAGTTTTCTTTTAATTGCAAAAAAAACTTGATTGTTCCTTTCATTGTTTTCACCAGTGTATTTATTTATAGTACTAATTTTAAAGTCATACATACTTTAGTTAATACTTTTCCAAAACCAGGTATTTATAAAATGGTAGTCACTTATCCAATACTAACAGATAACACTTAAATAAAAGAAACATTCATACTTAATAAGAAAAAAAGTTTGCATAAAAAATTAAGCAGAATATTTAATACAAAAAGGTCTTAACAACTTACTTGTCTTCTTTCACAAGAAGATTCAAAGTGTTATTATTCACAAGAAAAACATCACAGTCAAGAAACTATAAAAACATGTAAAAAAATTAGAAGTTTTAATTAAACTTGAATTTAAAGAAAGCAAAAAGGTTTGATCAGAACATCTCAGAAAAATACAGCTTAAATTTATTTTTTAACAAACTCCTTTAAAAAAAATTTAGTAATTTTGCTTTGATTGTCAGGTGTTATATTACATGTTTTTTTTTCCATGAAGAGATATACTTATAGAATTTTTACAAATAAAGGAATTAAAGCAAATAATTCAGCCTCCTGACTTTTCAAAATTCCATTTATAATGAAAGAAGAATAAATTTTGTTATAATTACTTAAAATTTTTTCAGTGCTAATTTTTTCTAATATATGAATATATTGACTAAAAAATTTTCATAACATTATGGAAAGAAAAAGAATTGTAAATAACTGTTTCCTAAATATAGGTTCGATTGATCAAAAAAAAAACCGAAAACTTTAACTACTAAATAATGATAATGCTATATTTGAAAATAGAGCAAAGATGAATTTTAAAGAAGCTTATTAATTACCACATAGGTATTCTGTTCACAATCATTAACTAAAAATTATACTATACCATTATATAATCAGCCCAAAGTTTCCTTGCAGCTAGTAAGGCAGTTTCTTTCAAATGAATGAGGTGTTCAAAATGAGAAGAAGACCATTCGAAGACACCAGTCCCATCAGAAAAATTTTCTGGATGTTCCTCATATGAAAAATCAACGGAATGATAGAACTTTCTATTAGCATCTAACCAGGTCTTTAAGACATCATTAGTGTTATCTATGTTGTGATCACTCCGGACCCTGAAACAAAAAGTTTCATAATTAGTTAACACTGCAATGTGCATTTTCTAAATATTTTCAATTCAAGTTAATAATTTTAAAAGGTTAAGTTGTTATAAACCAGGGGTCGTCAACCTATGGCACGCGAAGCAATTCTCAGTGGCACACCACCACCCTACAAAATTATAAGATAAAGCTAAATCATTCTGTCTCTCCTTTCAATGCCTTGCACATTTTTATATAAAGGTTATTTTTCCCTTTTAATTCTCTGCCATAAAATGATTCTGCTGAATCAGCTTGCTTATAGTTTGTGTGCTTTATGTAAAAAAAATCCTCAGTTTAAATATTACTTATTATTAGTGTTAAATATTCAACACAAATAAAAATTAATGAGTGATATTTGTAAAATGAAGTATCTCTCATTACAGCTCAGAGATTAAAAAAGAAAGTAATTTGTCCTGTATCCACCAAAAGCGTGGGCATCAACAGAAAAAGCAAAAACAAATGTCTCAGGTATAAATCAAAATTCTGCTTAACAAACATTTTACAGAGGAAATATAATAAACAAAAATAGTTATTCTATCAACACATTTAATTTGGATAGAAAATAAATGTGGTGAAATAACCAATCATGAGATAATTAGGCATGGGAAGTGAATCTAATTTCATTACAAATACCCTTTTAAATAGATATTAAGAGCAACTGCAATTTTTTGAATGTGTTGTGTTATAGAAGTCATAATAATTTTATATTATACTTTTGGAGTGTATCAAACTAATAGAAATAGATATTAGAACACAAATTTATTTTTTCATTTTCTTCTCATGTTCTTTATTAGTCATGCAGATATATGAATATCGAATTATGATTTCAGTCGAAAGTTGAATTTAGTTTGATGCACCATGTGAGCTTAGGTTACTTTTAACTATGTCACGTTGTCAGTTTTATTGCAAAGATTTGTATTTTATTTGTTTAATTATTTCTAGAATTCATAGTTTCATATTGAATGAAATGGCGACTAAAAAAAGAAAACTTGATGCTTGCAATTTCCAAGATACTTGGACAAACGAATTTGGATGTGTACAACAAAAAGATCGTGCTATACATGTGCTACGTCACAAAAGTATTGTATGTCATACGTCAAGTGTACAAAGACATTTTCAAACTAAACACCAGACCACATTAAAAAATTCTAATGAGATATGTGAAGTTTTAGAAAGAGCTGTTTCTGGATATAAAAAGGAAACTACATTTTTATGTCAAAAAATTGGAGTCAAACAAAAAGCAACAGAATGTAGTTTCATCATTGCTCATAGTATAGAAGCCAAAGGAAACAGATGAACAATGAAACAGATGAAACTTTTACAGATGAAAAATATATAAAGGACAAATTTTTAAAAAGTGCTGAAATATTGTTCCCAGTGATTTACCAAACTTGAAAACAATATATCCAGAATTCAAGGAATACCTGCTTCTGCACGAACTGTAGATACACACAAATAACACAAATGGCAGAAAATGTAACTGCAAAACAAAATTCAGGTTCACAAGAAACTGTTGCATTTTGCAATGCTTTTGATGAAGTAAAGACAAGAATGATGTTGCATGCCTTGCAGTAATTGCATGATATTGTGACAAGATCAAATTTATGAAGAGTTATGCAGCATGATTCCTCTGTCTGGTACAACTAAAGAACAGGATATTCTTTTCTTATTTATTAAAAGTAAAAGTATTAATATAAATAAAATATTTTGGTTAACTACTGATGTCATTACTGCAATGATAGATAAGGAAAAAGGATTTGTCAAACTTCTTGAAAGCCATATTGTACATAAAATTTTGAACTTCCATTGCATAATACATCAGGAAAGTTTAGTTGCCAAAATTTCGTCTCAGCGCTTAATTTCTGTAATAAACTGTTGTTAAAATAGTTAATTTTATAGTGTCTTGATCTTCATTAGTACACAAACAATTTAAATCTCTTTTAGAAGAAATGGAAAGTGAATATGGGGATCTTCCCTTGTACAGTCATGTCCATCGGCTTAGTCATAGTAATGTCTTGAATAAGTTTGTGTCAATGCATGGAGCACATTAAAATTTTTCTTAATGAGAAGGGACAACATTTTCCTGAATTAGTCTATAAGGAATACTTATGTAAATTGATGTTTCTGACAGATACATCTCAAAGAACTAAACTTAGGATAGCAAGGAAAGAGTCAAACAATGCTAGAACTTTTTGAACATTGGAAAAGCTTTGCTACAAAATTAAATATATTTTCCTGTGATATTAATACTAATACCTTCAAATACTTCCCAAATGTTAAAGCACTTGCACAAACATCAACCATAGACAAAAATGAACTTCAAACTTATGTTGTTTCTAAAAGATACAAAGACTTTGAAGCTTGTATGCCTAGATTTTCCTTACTAATCAAACCTGATTTATAATAGACCCATTAAAAATCCTATTCGATTTGTCAATTTTTGGATGGATGGAAATTGATAATTTTGAAATGGAACTTTATTGAACTAACATCTTCAGAATTGTGGAAAACAAAATTTACAGAGAAATCTGGAAGACAATTCTAGCAATAAATTGACATCTATTTTAAATGGCTGGATGTCATTGCCAGAACAATTTAATTGTTTGAAAAGAATAGTATGTGCTCTGCTTTCTGCTTTTGGTTCCACATATCTATGAGAACAAATTTTTTCTCATATGAAATATATTTTGAGTCCACTAAGAAATTGTTTAACCGCTGAACATTTTGAATCCTGCGTCAAATGAAAATGACAAATTATACCCCTGGTATTGTGACAATTAAGTAGAGCTTTGCAGGAACAAAGCTAGCAATAAAATTTTAATTTTTTATTTAACTTTGTTGCATGAACACTATGATATTTTCTGTTGTTTATTTCTTGTTTCATAAATATTTTGAAAAATGCATGATATATGTATAATTTTAATTTTTTATTTTTAATGAAGAATAGTCATATTTTATGTTTGCTCCTCAATTTTAATAAAAATTCTTAAAAAATACATATTTATGAGCACAGTTTTAATTTTTATTTATGTTGAAGAAATGGTTATATTTGATGTTATTTATTTTTATGTCAATAAATATCTTTAAATGATGCATGATTAACATATAAAAAAATTCTAAATCTGTATTTCGGACCTCTATTTCCTAACTCAGCATATATTGTCATGGGAATTGGATTATTTCAAATATTTTTTATTGCACGGCACTCTGAATCAAGTTGGTAGGTTGGTTTGGTATGCCACAACTAAAAAGTTGCCAACCCATGTTATAGACTATTATGTATCATACCATTGATCAGTTTTTCCAAATCAAAAGACATTGCCAATTCAAAAGATGTTGACAAGCGTCAATGTTATTATTGTGTTAGAACATGTGTGGGAATGGCTTTCCTCTACAGGCTGCATATCATGGCATTTGAAGCTGTCTTTTGATTTGACAAAATTGGTCATTACAGTGTAACACATAAGTATTGGTTAAGGCAATTGATTATAAATAGGTTTTCATATATGATATTGTGTTGAATTGATAAATCTTAAGTTTAAATATGAAATTTATTTGAAAAGATAGTGTATGTGATAGTATATGAAGAATTTTAAATTTCAAGCAAAAAGATACATAACTTGTTTACTTAAACATTGAAAAATTAATAAATATTCCAGATTTATCAGATGACTTTTTAAAACCTAAAACAAATATAAGATTGAGAAAAAGTATTTCCTTGTAGACCCTATAAATATAAATAGCAAGCCATTAAAAATGAAAAAAAAAATTTAAATTAAATAATTACAAATAAAATATTAGAAAAATACAATGTTTAAGAAAATTTCCTCTTAATTCATCTTTTATTAGAAAATTCAGTTGCATTCTATTCCACATGAGTATTTTTAAGACAAAGATTTTTTCTTACTCTCTAAATTTAAATTCAACATTATAAGAAAAATGTCACTATTGTAGCTTAGAGAGTAAAATAATAAAATGTACACAATATATATAAATAACTAATACATAGGACTTTTTTATTTTTAATTTCAGGATATAAGAATTAATAAAGAATATTTTTGATCAAAACAATGCGCAAATAACACAGTAAAAAAATAGTAGAAATTCAAAAATTTGGCCAAGTCCCTTAAATCTATCACACACAACAAATTTTACTAAAAAAATATATAACTACATAAAATTCTAAAAAGTATTATACTTTTAAAAATGCAAAATTATTATTTGTATACAAATGTACTTAATAGAAACCCCATTGGACAATCTTTCAAAACACAAAACTTTCTGAAAAGATTAATTGAAACTTTCAAATTATGCTTTAACATTGAAGCTAAGAGAAACACATCCCCCCCCCCTCGTTTGTAACATTCAATGTTAAATTTTTCTTATTCTTTATACAATACCATTCAAATAATTTTAATGTACATTTTTTTTTTTTTTTTTACTGAAGAATTCATTCATACATTAAGTCAAAAATTTCACAAAAATGTTAAAACATAAAATTAAAGATTTTACCCAAAATCGAGCACTTTCAATAAATCATTATACATGAATATCGTCACGATTGAGACGTGGTATCAAATTTCAATTTCATAGAATTTGTGGAAACAACAATTTTATAATCATATAATAATGATGATGTGTACAAACCAGAGTGAAATTCGATCCCTTGGATAATCCAGCTTTTCCAAGTAACCAAAAAAATATGGCAGTGTATGGGCTTTGTTCCGAGCTAATATGGATATTATAATTGTCGGCTTCAAAGTGTCATTCCTCATTTCTACCGCGAAAATAAAGCTACGAGTATATAAAATTGAAATAAAAATTTGTAAAAATAAAAACAATTGTATAAAGTGAGTAATCTTTGGCACTTGATTGCATGTCATTTTTGTAATTTGAAAAAAAAAATGATTATTAAAACTTTTTTCACAAGAACACAACACGGCATAAACAATAACAAACAGCTGTGACAGAAAAATCGCCAAACATGATCTGCTTATACCAATACTGGGAAGAAAAAAAAATTGTAATTAGTGGAAGTTTATATGAGTAAAAACATTCTGAATTATTATATTAACGGATTAAATGTGCACAATTGAAGGAACATAATGCATACAGATTTTATCTGGTTTTGGAACTTTTAAAAGCCATAATAAGATTAGATCTGTTCCTCTTAAGAAGTCGTCCAGGTAAATACTCTATGTATGATTTGGCTACCGAATCAGTACTTACAGTTACCAAAAAGTTATTACTCTACCTGCTCAAAGGTGTAAGAAATTAAATGTATAAGATTAAAATTGAATTCTCCTCGAATTGTAGATCCCCTGTCTCCCCATCGGAGCTGTTAAAATTAAAATGAAGAATATTTATTGATCCATAGTATTAGTGTGTCTTCAATAAAAAGGGCTGAAGATTTCCCCCGTGCTAAATTCTCTTTTCTAGTCAAAGGTTGATTGACAAGGTATATCCTTGAAAGGATCCGGTTTGTAGGAACCATATGCACGATGATTCGCAGGGAAACTCTGTAATTGGTTTTCTTAAAATGTAGCGTTTCCAGAACGTTAATGTTTTCCGAAAATGTTATCGGTGTATATACAGCAGTAGTTTGAGCGATATTTAGTTCATATTTTACAAGCTTTTATTTAACTTACAATGTATGTATGTATGTATGTATGTATGTATGTATGTATGTATGTATGTAATTTGTTCGGGTGGAATCTTGCAACTCAATTTTGAAGCTGATATCTTCACCCTATTGAGCTGAAATTTTGTACACACGTTTAGTTTGGATGACAATGCATGTTTTGACCATTTATATTTCGATATTGCAATTAATTAAAAACATTTAACTAGTTTTGGGCGCCAACTTTGATATATTTGCATTGTTGTAATAATGTTATTTTTACAACAATGACAAAAGTTGGCGTCGAAAATCGGTTTTCAGCCAAACTAAAATTTCATAACGTTGCTCTATTCACTGTATTTATTAACTTTGTCTAAAAAATAATTACATTTCTACAACGTAAAAATAATCTAATTTCTGCAACTTATGCAATTTTTTTACAAATTTCTATCTATTTTCTTGGATTTAAATTCAAAACAAAAAAAGTCGAGCTATTTTTCAAGTACATTGGTACATTGTATACCTTTCTCAACGCTGCCAAGTTAAACTGAGATGGCGTATTGTAGAAATTCTTTAAAAACATTTATCTAACTTTAATCTATGAAACTCAGACAAAAAATAATTACAGAATCGGAAGGATCATTTTTTTTATATATATCTTACCCATCAAAAAGGAATCCGCTAGGAAAACAATAAGAGAAAAATATTATCCAGAAATGCAATGTATTTTCAATTAATTAATAATTTTATTTTAAAATAAATGAATTTTTTAAAGAAATTTTCTAATTTTAAGCCTACAAGTAATTTAAATATACCTCATTTTATCACCAGTAATCTAAACACACACTACGACATGTGTCCTTAAATTTAATTACAAATAGTATCTGTTAAATTTATTTGAGTTTTTTTTGTTTGAAAAATTACGGCAATTTTGTTTCTCTAGATGAGTTAGGTACGTTGTAAAACCAGCTCATGGTTATTGATATCCATAAAATGTGCCAAAAGAGAATAATTTGCAAATAAGGAGATTTTAAAAATAAGGAGAGAAAAAAAATCGAATCTGAGAAGAAAAATTTCGTTAAATAGGAAATGCACTTCGCTATTTGGAGTTATTTTACGAAGAAAAGAGTAATATGTGCTTGGGTCCAGGCAAAAGTTCTTAAAATAGAGAAATTCCCAAAATAGAGGTTCGTTACATGGAGGTTTGACTGTATAAAAATAATACGATGGTTAATTATTTTTTCAAAATCAAGTTTCTAAAGATGACCTGAGCAATTAAAAAATAGATTCTTACGTAGAAGATATCCAATGTCCAGCAAAATATTATCATTAGTTGAGAAAACTTTCATTTTTGATTACAACATGCGTTTTGAATTTTAAGCATTTTATTGATTAAGACAAATATTTAAATGCCTTTTGAAGTTTTTTAATAACTAACTAGATTTTTCTTCTAATATGTTAGAGAAATATATCCCTTACCTTCGAAATATTTCAAATAAATAATATATTCTTTAAGATTTTTCAAAAAATAGTCAACATTTTAATTAAACATTTAATAACTTCGTCATTTATTAAGATAATTTCACGAAACCTTTTTTTCGTGTGTAGATCCCAGGATCTGCACGAAGATTGACAAAATTACGGATTTTAAAAAAATTGTGTTTTTTTCGTCTAATACCCTTTTTGCGAGAATTGATTCAGCTAAATCAGGGGTGGTGAACCAGCGTTGAATGAGTTGAACAGGCTGAGAAACCTGTAGAGCGATAACTAAAAAGTAAAAAATAAATTAAAAATAAAAAAAAAACTTTTTTAAGAACAAGCTTTTATTTAAACGCTCTAAAAAGAATAAAATAAGCTTTTCCTTCAAAACTTATTTTACTGTCAACTTATAACGTCATTATACAATTTATATGATATAAAAGCTTGTCGCGAGATTTACCTGTGTAGATAAACAAGTAAAATAAATAACTTGACCTCAATGATTTTGATTTTTAAAAATTCAAACTAAGTAAATACGAGTACTTAAATCTCGCGACAAGCTTTTATATCATATAAATTGTATAATGACGTTATAAGTTGACAGTAAATAAGTTTTGAAGGAAAAGCTTATTTTATTCTTTTTAGAGCGTTTAAATAAAAGCTTGTTCTTAAAAAAGTTTTTTTTTTTTATTTTTAATTTATTACATACTATGTTTACTTTCTATAAATCTATTTATAAATATAAATATATATATATTTACATTTTATTTTTTTCAATAAAACTTTTTTCTAGTTACTGTGTTTTTTCATACACTGTTATTTTTAATATTTTTACGATTGAACTTTTTTTTATAAATGCTTTATTATATATATTTATATGTTATTATTTCTAATATCTTCAAAAAACTATTTTTCACTACTCTTTATTTTAATGTTAAAAATTAATATTTGATTTACACAGATATGCTAATAAAATTTTTAAAAATGAAAAGCTTATTTTGATTGCAAAATTTATTTCAATAAAAAATAATTAACAAATTTTTCTTCGTTTATTTTTTTTTTTTTAAATTTTGAAGCTTTTTAGATAAAATATTAATAAAACTTTTCAGCTTCTCTCAATTGTTATTTTTTCTATAATTCCCTTGAATCGAATTATGTATGTACTGCTAGTTTTTCTGAGCAGCTTGACCACTAGGCCGTGGTAGCGTAGTGGTCAAGGTCACAAGCTCGTAGCTGGCGTATCATGAGTTTGAGCCTGGTACCGCTGAAAACCCGCCGTGCAAAGGAGGCTGTTGCCCTTTAAATATGTCAAGGGGTCAAATGTCCTCCCGTTGGTGTGGTGTGGAAGTTAGGAGAAGCGGGTGACAGCTGAGGAGTCATCAAAATTATGAGAACCTTCACCAATAGCGCTCATGCGGCTTTATAGTGCGATGTAAATATATCTCTCTCTATTACTTTCTTGAATAATGTTATTAAAAAATTTTACATTTGTTTTAGTTTAAAATTTGTTGTTTGATATTTGATTATTGGAAATGCTATATCTGCACATTTTTAAGAGGAAGAGGATGGCGGAAGATGGTACATCCTTCCCTAACTGCCACACCACATTCACATCAAAGAGATAAGAGTCAAAATTAAATGTTATAATCCTTGCATTCGGTTTTTCAAAATTTATTTATACAAATACAAAAGTAGCTTTAATGTTATTCTTAAAAATGCAGCTATCTTTCTAATATAAAATTTGGGAATATTTCTAAAATTTCCATATTCAATTTTTTTTTTTTTCTTTCAAAAACTGCCGCAAAAATATACGCTCGTGTGTTATATTTTTTCTCAAATTTATATTTAAAATTAATGGCATTGTAGTTTTTATTATTTAAATACATTTAAAATTGTTTATTTCATTTTTTTAGTTATATACTATGTAAAATAATTCATTTTTTAAGAGTATTGCTGGCTGCAAAAGCTGCATAAAATTCAAATTTGGCAATAATTATCGAGCAATTGCCAAGTTAATTGATATTGTCAAATTTACTTCATTATTGAATTTTTTATGGAAGAATAATTGTGCTTCAGAATGAGGAAAACTTGCTGTCAAAGCTTGGAAAAGAAAGAAGGAAATTTTTTCTATCACTTGGGAAATTTATTATCAACAGAAAATTGAATACAAATGTTATTGAATTTCATTAGTTCAATATTTTCAAATAAAGATCATAATAAAAAGAAAGTTTTTTAATTAATGAAGATGGACATCTTGACTTTATAATTTCAGACAAAACTTTAATTTCAATCCAGATAGTAAAGAATATTTTAATTCAATTGCAATAAAATCAATTCAATAGTTTGTTTTTCTATTTAGATCAAACACAAATCCATTTATTTTGTTAAGAGGACACAGTACGATTGGCAAAATCGGTCAGAAAATCAAATTTAATTTGTTAGCTTAAATTTTTTTTTTTTTTTTGTTTTACTTTTCTATAACCTGACACAATTTGAAAGCTCTAAACTTAAAAACACAGAATTAGGATAACTGTTGCGTTCGTTTTTATTCACATCCCTATGAAAATCAAAACTATAAAATTTACCTTATCTCGGAAAGATAAATAACTAGTTTCCTTTATTTAAAATGCTAAGGCTTTTTTTCTATTGTGCATTAATGCTTTTTTTTACCTATTGCTAATAGTACATGTAACAAAAGTTGCTATGCATTTTTAAATCAAAGCAATACTTATTTTTTTTAAAATAATTGATCTCAGCTCAGAATTTGTACATTTTTAAAGGATTTTTCAATAAGCATTCATACAAAGAAGTATTGTACGAATACCAATAATGTTATTTCAAAACCCATACCAACATTTATTATGCATAGTTTGACCTTCTCGTAAATCAAATTTCATGCGTGTATGTAAACTTTTGTAGGAGGAGTAGCATTTTAAAATCACTTCACAAATTTTTTTTCTTAAACAATTAAATGGCTAGCTTTTTATGAAATTTTGAGCACAAAATCTGTTTTACATAGTGTGCGCACATAGGAGGCAACCAAATGTTTGTGTGCGCTACTGTATGTATACATTAGATTTTGTTACAAATAATTTTTTTAAATTTTACAATGTTTTTGATCTAAATAAATATAAATTTAATTAGAAATTTTTGTTTATTTGAAAATAACTTTATTGAGGTGTGCATCAAATGGGTAGAAAATATTATTGTTGTTATTGAAAAAAAAATGCAACAGCAATATTCATATGTTTAAGTGGGGTTGAAAGGAAAAGTTAATGATTTTCACACGAAAGAAAAATTTAATTGTTTGAGATTATTCTTAAATTCTTCTTGAATTCAAAGTGAAAATCCTTCGTGCTTTTAATCTCTTTTTATTTTGCTTTAAGTTTATTCAATATTCTGGTTTTTGAATTTTGATAGTTATTAAAAAGGAAGAAAGTAGTTCCTAGTATGGTAAATATCCCCTTCTAACA